>JAABOM020000110.1:5593550-5606079 GCA_011800125.2 Solanum clarkiae | reverse complement strand
CCTCCACGGTGTCAAATTAAATATCGGGACTTTATTTTATTTTTAACAATTTTTAAACAACATTTATTAAAAAAAAAATTAATATATTTTTTAAATCGGGCGCGTGCACTGCACGCGCCCCCCATTTAAACCACATCCGACCCTTCTTCCTCATTGTTCGCCCCCAAATTAACAACCCCAAACCCTAAAAAATTCCGCCGCCCCTTTACTCCTTCTCCTCCATTTCCCTATGCTGCATCCCTCTTCAATTTTTCCCAATTCCCCAATCCACCGCCCCTCTTCAATTCCCCCAATTTCCAAAATGTTTCCCTTCCCCATACCGAGTTTTTCCTTTCCCAAACGTCATTAACGCTACCCCATACCCTTCCCCGGCTCTTCAAAAACCAGCGGACAGAGGTGGAACGAAAGGGAGAGAGGAGGAAAAACAGTGAGAAAAGTCGGAAAAGAACTGAACGAAACAAGAAATCAAAATATCGAAACAAGGGGGGACGAGATCGAAAACCAGGGACAAATTCCCATAGCCATCAATTCGGGGGGAAAGGGCGGAAGCCGTGAATGGTCTGGAAAAACTCTAGCAGTACTCAACGGACTTGAGGTCGATTTTCTTATCCGAAAGCCAGGGTCAGTTGATACAACTCCTATTTCGGTGGTGTGGGTTTCGCTATTAATCTCGCTGTCCCACGTCGCTGCCTCGGAAAAGGTAACCGCCTAACATCACTATCGCTTCGAATATCATATACCCTGCTGTGATGAATTAATATTGTAATACTGTGTTCGTTGGCCATGGAGTAGTTTTTGGTCTGCTGTTTGATGCTATTATAGTAATTGTTGTCTTTTGTTGTTAAGATGGTTTCAAGAATGATCAGCCGTGTTCATCATTTTGTTTAAATGTTCTGACGATGACTCGTTTAGGTGTGTTTTGAGTAAGATGCTATGGTTTGACTTGTTGTTATCAACTACCGTTAAACCGATTTTAGTTTCATTCAAGTTTCGAGCCCATATTACATATTGATTTTGAATTGTGTTATGGCTGAGATGAATCTTTTGTCATGCTTCTGTACAGTATTGGTTGAGCTTAATATAGTACTGATTAAGTATGTTGCTGCCCTACTTACTGTTGCTATCGTTGTTTGTTCATTGTTAAGTTGCTGTGATGTTGTACATGTAATTCTTAGGCTGAAATCTTGTGTTTGAATCTGTCTATTGACTGAAAATTGCCTTTGTTTCGATGTCTGGTTCTTAGCCAGCTTCTGTTTTGGAATCTGGTTTATAACCATCTTTTTAAAAGGAAAAAATACTTTAATTTGATAAACTGGAAGCTGTTCCATTTCTGTTCTGCTGCTACAACATATTTCATGATTTGTTCTGGTCCAAATATGTCGTTCAACAATTTGCTTGTGACATTGTCAAGCATTAGGTTGCAACAGTCCCCTGTTTTCCTTCCTCCAAAGGATAGACTTTTAATTGCAATAGCTTTGTGTGTTGTTATGTCTTTGTTGAGAACTTATTAAGAACATAAAAGAATGATAACCCGAGGTCACTATGTGTTCCCACTTGAAGCCCATTAATGTTTGCATCATGCCCTTTGCATCACTACGTTGGTTGTTAACTCAATGCTTGACTTATGCGAAATCTTTTAGCATTACAATACTTAATTTCAGTTGTCAGTTCCTCTGGTGATATTTTCTTCTCTTCTAATTTATTTATTAGTTGTTGATTGCTTGTTAACATGTTTCTAGTCCTTCAATTTGCTTGTTTGAGATTTCATCTCTGGTCTTGATGTATCTGTTGCAACTGGCCTTTTAAGTTTTGGTTGTCATATTGTTGACTGTGAGTATATAAACATAATTTACTGATATGTTGATAGAATTGACCCATTTTGTTGCAAAGGGATGGATATGTTTGGAGTCATCTTGTTCTCCTTTCTGGATTTTACTTAACAGAATGTCAATGCAAAATTCTCTTCTTAATAGTATAATGATGTTTCAAGCAACACCTTTGTTCGCATACTCATTTGTTTCTTTTTTTTTTGTATTGTGTGAACCCTCGTTCGGGAACCCGTTGGGACTCTCCCATCTTCTTTTGCATCCCTTGGGCCATGAAGGCCCAAACTCCTTCCTCATTGAGTCAGCCCAAATCCAGGAGCAAGAATCGCATAAGGATCGAAGTTGCAACATAAATTTCAAGCAAGATAAAGATTCACTTCAACTCTTTATTTTATTTTATTTTTATTTATTTTATTAAAATATTTGTGTGTGCTTATATGCTAACATTGTATTAGTGTTTATCTAATTAAATCCTCAGCCATGTTAAACTATTTCTGTTGCGGGTATTTAGTTTGTTTCATTTTTTAAAAAAGCTACTTGTTCAAAAATGAAGGAGAACAAAAAGAAAGATATTATTTTGTCACATTAATTCAATTTTTTGAATATAATCAATTTAAGTTTAATCCACTTTAGTTAAAATCTTTTCAAAAATAGATAAAAAAAAATGTGATTTTGTCATTCTAAGTTAAACTCTCAAGTTTATTCAAATGTCAAATTTAGTCAAATGATTGTTTTAATTAAAACTTTTCAAGTTTAAGTCAAAAGATCTAAAAAAAAAATAATGAGTCAAACTTTTCAAAGTCAAGTCAAGTTAATCAAATATTTTAATTGTCGGATAACTGTATTTAGCAGCCATTTCGAGTGCTTAATACCTTCTCGAAATGGAAATGTGAACCCGAACCTATTTCTCTGATTTTTAAAAGATTTTCTCTGTTAGGTCTTTTAAAAATATTTTAATGGTTTCCTAATTATCCGTAAAATTAGGTGGCGACTCTGTGTCCTTTCGAATTTTGAGAATTGATTTTTCTCAAATTAATTGAGTTTAGATTAATTCTCGATTTTCGAACAATTTTCAATTTTATTTTTTAAGAGTCGGTCATTTTTCGACATAACAAGTGTTGAGACATCCTTGCTTTCAGAGAAATCAATTATTTGACTTGTTTTCTTGAGATTGTCTTTTAGTAGGTTTGTGAGATGACCTTGAGATAGAGACTTCATAGACCGAGTTAGATAGAATTGAAGTGGAGTTTAGTTTATTTTAGAGTCAATTTTGAAAACTATTATGATTTATTTGAATTGACACCTTGAGTTATTTTAATAAGCGATATCTTGAAAACTATTTTATATGATGATATAAATATTTATTTGAGTGCTTTTTTTTTTATTTCATTGAGTCTTCCGCTAATTGAATGAGTTATCAGGCCAAGTGATTCGCTTGAAAATCGACAATAATTTATGAGTATCAGCCATACTCGAGATATTCTTCTGAAGCGTGATGGATAATTAGATAAAATTTAACTTTACCTTAACCGTCAATATGTATAATAAAAAAAGAAAGTTAAAAAGAACATCATACTATGATTTTTTTTATGTTTGGCCCTATTGAGTATGAAAACAATGAAATAAAGAAGGAGAAGGATCAAATGACCACAAAATAATTTAATTACCATTATTATACAAAAATATGAGCAATAGTAATACCAACCAAGGAGAGTGAAACAGAAACAACAACATATTCACTGGAATTCCACAAGTGGGGTCTGGGAGGTTGAAATGTACGCAGATCCTATCACTATCTCATAGAAGTAGAGAGGTTATTTCCAGGAAACCCTCGTCTCAAAAACTCATAAGCAGAATAAACTAGATACAAAAAAGAAAAAAAGAAAAGAGAAACAAGGAAGAACGACTAATAACAAAAGCAATCATAGAAAGTAAATACAATAAAATTACACACATAAGATGAATATTGACACCACAGGATCTAAAAACCTGATTAATCTTACTAACCTATCCCTACTGGCCTATTAGCCTGCTATTCTAATATGCAACCTCCACTCCTTTCTATCTAAGGTCATGTCCTTGATGAGCTTGGTGAGATCAAGTATCGTCATATCTTGTCTGACCACCTCCTCAAATACTTCTTCGATCTATCCCTACTCCTCCATGTAGCTCCTAAATCAAATGTCTCACACTTTCTAACAGGGGCATCGGTACTTCTTCTCTGCATATGTCCAAATCATCGCAGCTCGCTTCCCTATCTTGTCAGCCATAGGGGCCACCCCTAGCTTCTCCCGGATGGTCTCATTCCTAATCTTATCACTCCTAGTATGTCTACACATCCATCTCAACATCCTCATCTCCGCGACCTGCATCTTCTGAACATGTGAGTTTTTTATTGGCCAACACTCTACCGTATATAACAAAGATGGTCTAACCATTATTCTGTAAAACTTACCTTTAAGTTTAGGTGGTATCTTTCTATCACACAATACTCCAGAGGCAAGCCCCCATTTTGTCCATGCTGCCCCAATATGATTTGTGACATCGTTGTCGATATCGCCACTACTCTGGGTGATGGACCCAAGATATTTAAAGTTTTCTCTCTTAGGAATAGGTTGAGTGAAAGAGAAAGAGATTGAAAAAACGCCAAATACTAAACTTAAATTACTTGCTTAATAGATAAGATTTTTCTATTTTTCGACTTTGTAAATTCCAATACGATGTTTTATTTATTTTTAAAAAGTAACATCAGCTGAAAATAAAAATACAAAAAAAAGGTTGCTATCTATAATCGACATGGTTTATTTTTAAGTGTGCTTATATATAAATAAAAAATAATTTTATATATACAATATAATTTTTTTATCAAATAAAAAATCGAATAAATTATTGAGCTTCATGCACAATTACTTGTATTCACCAACTCCAAAGAGATAGGAATTTTTCTTTTAAAAAAAAGGTGGGAAAGGAACCACTACTCGAATGGTTATAATTACCTAACACTAAAAACGATTACAATTTACACCAACCACAATCATTTTCACCACGAACACAAAATATTGAAACTAGAAACTAAGAAAACCAAACAAAGATAATGTAAAAAAACAAAGAATCTACCATTGATTCTTATTTCACTTTTCATATTTTCTTCCAAATAAAAAAATGCAGAGATCTTGAATGGACGGTCGAGATAATTTGATGTGCTCATTCAATTTATTCGTTTGATTTTGATTTTAAATTGATATAAAATTTTAAAAAAAATTTATGATTTTAAATTAATAAGAATGAAAATATCAAAATACATTTTACTCTTATGATCTTAAATATGTCAGGTAAAAAATTGAAAATTAAAGAATTGTCAAGAAAATAAAAACATATTTTTAATTTTTTTTAAAAAAAGATAAATAAGTGAAAATGGAGTGATTATTTATTACTTTTTTCTTTCAATTTTTTAGGCTTGTTTTGACTTCATACAATATTTTAAAAAAGTAAAAAACATTAAATCTAATAAATTTTATATTAAAAATATATTAAATACTATCAAAACATCTCTTAATCTTATACAACAACAACAACAACAATAACAACATACCCAATAAAATCCCACAAGTGGGGTCTGGAGAGGGTAGATTGTACGCAGACCTTACCGCTATCTCAAAAGAAGTAGAGAGGCTGTTTCCTAAACCCTCAGCTCAAAAACCCAAAAGCAGACATACCTGGATAAGACATAAACAAAAATACGTTAAGAGAATCTGGCAGTAAGAGAATGTGGAAAAATCTTATAACATAAGAAAATAATGTAATATTCTTTCCATTTTCATTTATGTAGCATACTTTCCATTTCCATCATTTTTAAAAAGTAATACTCTTAACTTTTTTAATTTTTTGGTTATAATTTATTTTAAACTTCATACTTAATTATTAGTGAGATGATCTTGGTCATAAAAATTTCATGTCTTATTTTGAATAATTTTATTTTTTGTTTTAAAAAAAATTCATGCTCAGTCAATATTGTGTAAATTTTGGACACAGAAGATTACCTCACCAACTACAGTACAATCATTATCATATCTCTAAGGTGGGCCATTTCTTCCTAAAGTCTGTCGCACTGCCACTCTAACAGAACCATGAGCTCTCTTCCTTTTACATTCTTGTTTTTTTCCTTCTTAAACCCACTTTTCTCTCCTCTCATCACTTTCTATATACACTTTAAAGAATACATTTTTACTCTCTCTCTTTCCTTCCTTGCTTACTGCTAAATTTTAGTAAATGGGGTGTTAATGGTTTACCTAATCCATCACCCCCCACTACTTCCATAAATTTTACATATTAATGGACCAAGAAATGAGGCATTGGGGCCTTAACTCATGCAGCACTATAAAGGGTAACAAAAAAAGTTGAATCTTGGGAGTTGTAATACTTCAAAGTTTTGATTTTTAATGTTTTTAATGGTTTTCTTGGTTATGGGGTTTGTTGAAATGGGAAGAGAATTGAATCTTGGAAGTTGAAATCTTTCAAAAGTTTTGATTTTCTTGGTTTGGGTTTGTTGAAAATGGCAAATGTAGATGTATCTCATGTGGATTTAGAAGCTGGCGCCGGCGCCGGTGGACATAGTCGCCGGTGCTCCGGCAGTGGTAGCAGTGTCTGTTTCTCTGATGCTGATGAGGGTTCTTGTTATTCTCAGTTTTATTCCACTGCTGATGGTTCCAATTATGATGATTATAGTTTTGCTTGTGCTACTGAGTCTGAAATAGGGGAAGTTATGGAGGAGTCAAGGAGAGTTTCATCTGTGGCCGAGTCTGATAGATCAGTGGACTTGGAAAATGGAATTGGTGAAACAAAGCTGCATGTGGGGAAAATTGAAAGAGATTGTAGGATTTGTCATCTGAGTTTGGTGAGTTCTGGTCCTGAATCTGGTTTTGCCATTGACTTGGGATGTTCCTGCAAAGATGATTTAGCTGCTGCACATAGAAATTGTGCTGAGGCATGGTTCAAAATCAAAGGAAATAAGTGAGTATAGCAAATCCTTTAGTTTATGTTTCAAATTTCTGACTTTCATTTTATATTGTCTATGTGATCATTCTGATGCTTAAGTGGTAATGTTGCCATCTAGAAACATATTACTGTTTAATTTTATGGTCTTCTAGTATAATTGCCTGTATGGTATCTAAGCCAGCTTGTACGTATATCGACTAATTCCATAATACTTGTCACCTCCCACCAAGCATTAGGTACCAGGTAACTTTGTCTACTAATACAGAAAGAAATCAGCTAGTATTTGTTGTCTCCGCTGTGATTTGAATCACTGTCATCTTGCAAGGTAACTCTGTCCACCAAAACGAAAAAAAATCACCTAGTTTTTTTGTCTCTACTGTGACTCATGCTTCTCAACCAACCAATCTAAGACCTCAGGGATCTCAACAATTAAGTGTTTTTGCAATGAAAATGATTTGTTGAATCTTCTATTGGAAGTGTTTGATTTCTTTATTGATATTGGCAGTAGATGATCTGTCAGAATAGCCCTTTTATGTAGGGTAACGTAAAAGTTTGGTCTGTGATGTCTGTTCTCTTGGGAAAGAGATAACATCCTGTATTTTATGGGAGGAAAAAAAGGAAAAGTTATTTAAAGAATCTATATGGAATAAATAAAATGAAAAGTGAGAGACTAAATCAATTGTAACTTGACAAGTATAGCTAACATTTGTAACGACACCGACAATTCTTCCTACTATGGTCTTTAGTGTTCTTAACTCTTCCTGATAATTGATATGCACTTTTCTTTTATCAAAGTAAAGATTTAACCTTAGTGGATAAAGTAATAATTTTTATTTTTGCTCTCTATATGATAATATTTTGCTGTCCTCCACTCTGCATATTCTATTACTTAAATACTTAGATCTTTACTTTGTGTGACAATGACCTCTGATGTGTACACAGTCAAGATTCTAGTGTCATTTGTCAGATAGAAACTTTCATCAATGAGTCTGTTGATCTTGTAAGTACATGACCAAGTAGTTGAAAGGATCAGATGGAATTAAAACTGAATTTTCTGTTATAGATTGCGTATGCTTGATCCTGAAGACGGAATATTGATTTGTTGGTCTTCCTGAAGAATCAAGCATATGCAATCTGTAATAGAAAATAGTAAGGTGATAGCAGACCTGGTGGCGCAACCTCGCAAGGGGGAGAGGGAGGATTGGAACAACTGAATTGTGCATAATGAATTGCTTGTTTGCTTTTCCTAATAAAGATGCTTCTTTTGAAGACAAGTATAATGATCAAATTCATTCCTAGTATTACAGCAAAGGAGAAAAAAGTAAAGAATCTCATTATAATCTGTTCCATTTGTTTTGATGTTCGTTTTAAAATGTTTTATGTTTTGTGAATATTATTCAACTGTGACGCCGGGGAACCAAATTTTTGTTATTCCAACAGACCAAGGTGGTAAAGTAAAACCAATCTCCAAAACCAAATTGGAAAATTTATCTTATATTCAGTTGGCCGTAACAGTTTAGTGACTTCATTCCATGGTTTTCTGGCACTATTGTTTGCTATTTTTCCATCCATAAAGTTGATTAAGCACTGCTGGGATCTGTGTAAGCGATATCTTACTGAAATATGATACTTTTGAAGTGTCCATAAGTGCATTAAATATGTATATATACTAACTATATGTATACACATACGTGTTGAGTACTTCTTCCTCTAGTGTTGACTGGTATGCTCTACTTTTGCCTCTTCCAAAACAGTTGGCTTACTGTACTAGGTAGCTCCACTTATATGAACATACGTCTAGTACAATGCGTGAAAGTATTGATGACTACAAACTTGGACAAGGCACCTTTATCTTATCTCAGTCCTGATTTTTCAGGTTTAGTTCTTTTATGTTCCAAGGGATATGTTTTTCTGACAAAAAAGCTCGATATTTGTTCAATTCAGTGCACCTGCACAACCTTTGATTATGTGCTTCCATCTTTATGCTTGTGTGTGACTTGTGTCAACATTGGAATTCTTTTCACTCTTTTTAACATTTGAAGTTGTTTTTCCAGGACTTGTGAAATATGCAATTCTATTGCACGTAATGTCGTTGGTCCAAATGAGGTTGAATCAACACAGCAAACAAATGAATCAAGTGCTGCATCTGCACCAGTATCATCAACTTCAGAAGCTCGAACCTGTTTGAATGGCCATCGGTTCTTGAATTTCCTCTTAGCTTGTATGGTATTCGCGTTTGTCATCTCTTGGCTCTTCCACTTTAACATCCCATCATAGGGGTAGTGCAGGAGAGAGCTCATGTGCCATGAAATTCGAAGGCGATTGAAGGATTATGGTGGTAAAAAGAAATGTTTAACGTGGCTAGTTTTGGGAATGTACCGCGGCTAGTTTTGGGAATGTACCTACTCCCCAATGTTTCATCTGTCTACTACACCTAGATTTAGAGGTCAATTTGTAAGTGTGTATGGTCTATTTATGAACTAATATTGATTGATCTCATGAAAATGCCCAGAGTTGTTTTAGTTTGTTGTGTTTCTACTCCTTTTTAATTCTAAAGTTTGATTCATGCATTTTCTTAATGCCAATTTCTTGTTAGTTCAAAATGACACTAATTTGTCGCTTAATCTAATACGAGGTTTATTAGTTATTTTCCATCAATCTTGGATGGAGCCAAAGATTCACTATTTTTTGGCTTTGGGGTATGATGGAATAAAGCAAAATGGCTCTTTAAATTGTCTGCGCTTCTTTCAATTATGAAAAGCAATTAGTCAATGCAACTTTCGACGCTCATCATGGGTCATCCGGAAATAGTTGCGCTATGTTTTTAAACATAGGGGTTAGGCTGCGTACACCCGACCCTCCTTTACCCCGCAATGGGCGGAGCCTTTGAGGCATTGGGGTAATATTGGTGTTGTATTAGTTATTTTAATTAAATGGGTAAAAGTTAGGAAACACTATCTAATTACACAAATACTTTTAGTAAATTATGAAGTAATTACATAGTCTCACTAATTAATAGTTTTATATTAGATACTGTTAGAATAGTGTTGTAGTACGCTTGTATTACATTGTACTCACTTGTACTACATAGTGTAGGTTAGTTTCCTATAAATAGGATCTTGTACTTATGTAATAGACACAATAAAATTTCTCTCAATTTAATTTTCTCACTCTTTTTTTTATTCTCACATGGTATCAGAGCTTCTAGTGAGAAAATTATAAGTTACTGCTGAGTATCGTTGTCCAGCAGTATCAAAACTCATTTTCTTCCTTTTTTTTTCAATCAGATCTCCTCCACTACCGCCACTGGTTGACCACCAACGGGTTAATTCTTGTTGAGAAAACTTTCAATATGTCTTTTATAGCCGATGTTTCTACTACTCTTGGTGCTTCATCATCATCCCAACCATTCACCCTATCTAACATAAGGACCCCTGTTATCATCACTATCAAATTGAATGGATCTGCCAATTATCTTTCATGGACAGCCTCCGTCAAAATGTGATTCAAGGGACAAAAGAAATATGATCATCTTATCACAAAGGTGGAAAACATTGCAACAGCAGACAAGGCCAAATGAGAACAGATTGATGCCCAATTATGTAATATATTATGAAACTCCATTGATCCGTCTATGTTGCAAATATTTCGTCCATTCGAAACATGCTATGAAGTCTGGAAAGAAGCATCTGAATGTTGTACTAATGACATTCAACGTCTTTATACAGTGGTTTCTAGCATCAAAAATCTCCAACAAGAAGGTTCTATAGAGTCCTATTTGAGACATGTGCGAGCTCTTATGCAAGAATTCGATGCTCTTCTTCCCATCACCAAAACTAAGATTGATCAAAAAAATCAAAGGGAAAAGTTGTTCATGGTTCTTGTCTTATTTGGACTAAAGCCTAAATTTGAAGCAGTGAGACATCATATTTTAACCAGTTCCACCGATCCTACAATGAAAAATGCCTTTAAAAGGCTACTCAATATGACAGATGGTCTCTCATCTACTCCTGCTCCTTTATCCAACTCATCAGCTCTTATGTCTCAAAATTTAGGGGGTCAGGGACGTCCTGCTAATCGTCCTCGCAAACAATGCACCTTTTGTAAGAGGAAGGGTCATGAGGAAGATAAATGTTAGCAAAAGCATAGTCGGCCCGCTGCGCCTCCAGCAACCACCTCATCTCGAACAGACAATGCCATACAAAGTGATTCTGTACCCAACACTAATTATAAGGCATTTCTAAAGTTCAAGGCTTTTCAGAATTCTCAACAATCTATTGGTAACCCCATGGCTTGTATTGCTCAACATCCTTTTCTTGGGCCTTGGATTATGGATTCTGGCGCCACCAATCACATATGTGGTAATAAAAATCTTTTCTCTACCCTTATCTTTTCTAATCATTTACCAATCATTACCATTGTTGATGGAACAAAAAAGGTCAGTTCAAGGAATAGGGAAAGCCTTACCTATCCCCTCTCTTTCTTTAAATTCAGTTCTTTATGTTCCTAGTAGTCCATTCAATTTGCTTTCTGTCAGTCAACTTACTAGAGAACTACAGTGTTCAGTAAATTTTACTCCTTCTTCTGTTTATGTACAGGATCTGGGTACGGGACGAACGATTGGCATCAGACGTGAGTCACGAGGCCACTACCATCTTTCTGTGCCTAGTTCGCCAATAGCTTGTGCCAACAATACCTCTCCAGACATTCTCCACTCATGTCTTGGTCATCCTATCCTATCCAAACTGAAACAGTTAATCCCTAGTTTGTCATCCTTGTCCAGTCTTAATTGTGAGTCATGTCAACGTGGTAAACATACTCGTAGTTCTTTTTCTTTTCATGATAATAATAGGGCTGAGACTCTTTTTTTCCTTGTGCACTCTGATGTATGGGGCCCTAGCCGGATCAATTCTACTTTAGGATTTTCCTATTTTGTCACCTTTATTGATAATTTCTCTCGTTGTACTTGGTTGTATCTCGTGAAGAGTCGTTTTGAATTGTTCTCTATCTTTCAATCATTTGTCAATGAGATAAAAACACAATTTGGACATTATATTCGTACCTTGCGTAGTGATAATGCAACTGAGTATTTTTCTTCTCAATTTTCTATATATATGTCTGCTAATGGCATCCTCCATCAATCATCTTGCCTATACACCCCTCAACAAAATGGTGTGGCTGCGCATAAAAATTGACATCTCATTGAAACTACACGGACTTTGCTCTTGCATGCTAATCTTCCGACCAAATTTTGGGGAGATGCTATACTTACTGCATGTTATCTCATTAATCATATACCTTCCTCTGTCTTGCAAAACCAAATACCATACTCCATTTTGAATATTGGACAATCCTTGTATTCCGTTCCTTTTTGTATTTTTGGATGTGTTTGTTTTGTACATTCTTTTTCTCCTGGACAAAATAAATCTGTTGTAAAATCTTTGAAGTGTATTTTTCAAGGGTACTCTAGGTTGCAAAAAGGCTATAGGTGCTTCTCTCCTGAGTTAAACCGTTACTTTATGTCTGCTGATGTCACTTTCTTTGAGCAACAGCCTTTCTATTTGGTTGATCAGTACAATTCTCAAAGCTTAGATAAGGACTTGCTTATACCTTTTTTTTCTCTGCTATTGTCTATTCCACATCTATCTGAGTCCTCAACCTCTGTAGAATCATCTAATCCATCTTTGGATCCACCCTTCACTCATCCA
>JAABOM020000110.1:5562573-5592599 GCA_011800125.2 Solanum clarkiae | reverse complement strand
TGATCAGATTGACATTCAGAAATTGAAGGAACATCTCTTCAAGTTCTTTCAGACTAAAGACATGGGAAAGCTCAGATGTTTCTTGGGAATCGAAGTTGCACAATCAAGAATCGAAATTTCAATTTCTCAACGAAAATATGCCCTGGATATCTTAGAAGAAACTGGCATGATAAACTGTAAACCTATTGATAACCCAATGGATCCAAACGTCAAACTCCCACTAGGACAGGGGGAGCTCCTTCCAGATCCTGAAATGCATCGAAGACTGGTTGGCAAGTTGAACTATCTCACGGTAACGCGTCCAGACATTGTCTTTGCTGTCAGTATAGTAAGTCAGTTTCTCAATTCTCCGTGTGATTCTCACTGGGATGCTATTGTCTGAATCTTAAAATATATCAAAAAAGCGCCAGGTAAAGGATTGTTATATGAGAATAAGGGATACATGGATATTCATTGTTATGCAGATGCAGACTGGGCAGGATCTTTCTCTGATCACAAGTCTACTTCTAGATATTGTGTTCTTATCGGAAGAAATATGATCTCTTGAAAGAGTAAGAAACAGAATGTGGTGGCTCGGTCTAGTGCAGAAGCAGAGTATCGAGCCATGGTCAATGCAACTTGTGAACTCAATATGGCTCAAGCAACTGTTGCAGGAACTCAAGTTCTGTGAGGTGTCACCTATGAAGCTTGTATATGACAACCAGGTTGCCTTACATATTGCTTTCAACCCAGTATTCCATGAGAGGACTAAACATATTATGATTGACTGTCATTTCATTAGAGAAAAGTTGATTGAAGGTGTTATCATAACAGAATTTGTTAACTCCAATGATCAGCTTGCAGATGTTTTTACCAAATCATTAACGGGTCCTCAGATAGAATATATTTGTAACAAGCTTGATGCATATGATATATATGCTCCAGCTTGAGGGGGAGTGTTAAAATATTGTTAGAATAGTGTTAGAATAGTGTTGCAGTACGCTTGTACTACATTGTACTCACTTGTATTACATAGTGTAAGTTAGTTTCCTATAAATAGGATCTTGTACTTATGTAATAGACACAATAAAAATTTCTCTCAATTTAATTTTCTCACTCTTTTTTCTATTTCTCACAGATACATAAGGAAAGAGATGAGCGAGAGAGTTAATGTATTTCAAATACGTGTATTATGATGTTAGATATATGTATTGGGATACTAGATATATTCTAAAAATCCAAATAAATAAAGAGAGCGGTGAGCGAGAGAGGGGAGAAACAAGCAAAAAAAAGACAAAGACGAGCAAAACAATTAATATATTCGTGATATATGTGGAAAGGATTAGAATATATGAAAATCTTACCATTGGACGAAGAGTTTTCCAATGACCTCGGCTTGAGCAACAAACATCATAGCAAGTTAGCAACTAACAAAATAGTAGTACAAAAATAAAGGGGACATAAAAAATAATAAGAAAAGGTACCAAACAGGGGCAACAAACCAGAAAAAACTATTCATTTAGTATTTTACTTATAAAAAGTTAAAATAATGAGTGGAAAAATTGCAATTAAAAAACTTTTCCTTTACAAGAAAAAAATTTCAATACAATGTACTCATACCATTTCAATTTTTTAAAATATTTTTTCAGTACATTTAAAAAAAAATATATCTCCTTTTTATACAAATTCTCTAATTTCAAGTTTTCACACGACATATTTAAGATTACAGTATTATATAATATTTTAATATTTCATCTATTTCATATCACTTGTCCTCTGTACTTAAAGCTAATTATTTCAATTTATTTATCTAATTAATATAATCAAGAAAATTTTATTATATTTTTTTCTTCTCTATCCTTGTTATTAAATAGTAATTAAATTAAATAATACAAACTAAATTTAGTTGTCCAAAGTATCATTAATAAAATTATTTTAACAAAATACACCTCTAATTGAATGTATCAATTTAACATGATCCAAGTAGAGGACAACAGTAAAATTCAATTTTTTTATTGAGCAAAAAAAATTTGGTATGTTTTGGAATAAAATATTTGTTTTTTAAATTAAAAAAATTCCAACAACATCATGGGTAGGTTTGAGAGACAAGTTAAGATTAGTTTAACCTCAAAATCTCAAAAACCCTCACACTCCTCTTTCCCTTCTTTGAGCCTCTCACTCTTCGATTCACCTTCCGGGGTTTTACCAAATTCCAAGATTTTCTTAAATCTTCCAGGGTATGTGAATTTTTATCTTATAAAGTTCAAATCTTTTTTTTTTGGCTTTTCAATTTCTACATGTATCTAATCTTTCTTTTGCTTTTACAGTTCCAATGGCTGCTGCTCCTTCAGACCTTGAAAGAGAACAGGTTTTGTTTTTTTTAAACACTGTATGCTGTGTTCTTGCTTCGCCTTAATGGGTGTTTGTTTTTGAACTAAAAATCTTTTTTTTTCAATAAATTTTTGGGTGAGAGCAGATATTCTCTATGGCAGAGAAAGAGATGGAGTACAGAGTGGAGATGTTTAACAAGTAGGTATCTTTTAGCTTTCTTGAATGTTTGGAATATATCCATTTTCTTGATTTTGCTGAAACTAGCAAATTGTACATTGAAGTGATACATCTGCAATTTACATTGAAATAAGTAATAACAACAACATAGCCATGGTGTAATCCCACAATTTGGGTCTGGGAAGATTGTGTTATGCAGACTTACCCGACCTTGAGAAGGTCGAGATAATAGAGGTTGTTTTTTAAAGGCCTTAGCTCAGTTAAAACATATAAAAAAATAATTTAAACAAATACAGTAGGAAGAATCCTTGCTTAAAACAATGGATAAGACAGCAATAAGAACAACAAATAATATGATAACTAAATGAAATCGAGATACTAGGAGAGTAATAAAAAAATACTAAGAAAGAAATTGGAAACTAGACAATGCTTGACTACCTTCTATCAGAGTCCTTGACCTCCAAACTTTTCTATCTAGGGTCGAGTACTCGGTAAGTTTCAGGTGTGCCATGTTTTATCTAATCACCTCGCCTCATCTCAATACTTAAGTAAGTACCACAATTGTATGCTGATTCTTTGTTGTACATTATTTTTTACTACTAACATTTGTGCGGGGAACTGGGATTGATGATATCTGTCCTTTTGAACATCAAATGTTCCAGATATACAGTTGGACCTTGGTGAGAAAGAGCTGTTGTGTATGGTGTCAACCTTCTTAAACTAGTTAGAGTGAGGAATGGGGATACTTTTGCTTATTCGTTTTAAGTTTTATATAGACTTTTCACTTGTGACCTTTTTTTCTTTTTCTTGGGACAAGCACACAAAAAAAATTTTTTGACAGAAGGTGCGGGCTGTGTTGTTTCCACAGCACCTTCTGAGGGATTTGATTGGGGAATGTTCACACATCTAAAGGCCTAAATTAAGCAAGGAAAAGTGCATTCATGAGGTGGTTTGCACCATTTGACATTGTAATCAAGTCCCTCAAAGGTGCCGTGGGAAAAAAAAAAGCTTGTTTGTAAGATATACTACAAAACTCTTATTCTGATGTTTGGAAGTAATTTTTGTCTCTGTATAAAGGTGGTGTTTATCTGTTTTCTAGTTTTTTTCTTGACTTGCTGGGCTCTAGTTCGTATTTCTCATTCTGCCTACTTCTCTAATTTCTTACCCGCTCTTTTCTCCTTATAAAACTGTAATTCAGGCTTACGCATACATGCTTCAAAAAGTGCATTGAGAACAAGTATGTCACTCATTCTTCTTATGCTTTTGGTCTTATATGAGTTTTGTGCATCATTTCGTCAATATTTAGTTTCTTGCTTGACAATGCATTTATAAATGGCCTTATAGGTACAAGGACTCGGAGTTGAACATGGGTGAAAATAGTTGTATTGACCGATGCGTTTCGAAGTACTGGCAGGTAAACCATGGCTGTGCATTCTGACTTCTCTAAATCTTGTAGTTAGCTTGGAACACGTAATAAATACACATAGATCTACTTTCAAGTGGTAAAATTATGTTGGCTGCATTAGCTATATCATCTTACTTACTTTGCCTAGTGGAAATGGGTAAAACTTTCTTGAACAGATTGAGTAGTTATATTTAACTTTTAAGAGATGAGTAATCTTTTCTATTGACAAATCATGTGGCTTTTGGTATTTCACTGGTTTAATCATGATATATTTTTTTTCTTTTTTCTTCATTTTACACTTCAGGTTGCTGAGAAAAAGATATATTTTAACCAAATTACACGAATTGAATAGATGACCCACTACTTAAAGTGGATTAGGCCAAGTTTTTGGGAGACCAGAAGTGCTTATTTTAGAAATTGAAGTGTTTGGCCAAGCTTTAGGCAAAAAATAAGTGCTGTTGGGGAGTAGTGGAAGCTAAACAAGTATCTTTTCTTCAAAAGTACTTTTTTGAAAAGTACTTTTGAGAAAATATACTTAGACACACTTTTTCAAAGCTTGACAAACACTAATTGGTTCTCAAATTTTTTATTTTCAAATTGATTAGCCAAACACAAATTCTTATCATCAAAAAGCACTTTCCAAAACAAGTTGATTTTAGAAGTTTGGCCAAATAGGCTATAAACATGGATTTCAACATCTTTATAATTGTTGAATGGAATGAATATGTAAGAAAGGAGGAAGATATGCGTTGTTTTTCCGTTCATATACATCAGTGTATATGCACTTGTTCACGTACCTCTGGTAACACCTTGGAGGCCCAGGCTCACCAGATGTTGGTTACAAATTATAGACAGCAAATTAAAGGTGAATTAATAGCTTAGTTTTCTCCCGTTCTCTCTCTAGCCTCTTTCGTTCTCTCAGTGCATTGCAGTGCTAATGTGCACATTTGCTCTCTAGCCTCTCGCTCGGCGTGTTGTAGTGCTAACATGCTCCCTTTGCCAGAATGGCGGGGGAGGCAAAAGAAGCCAGTTCTGCGATTTGAGAAAGGAGTTCAACATCTTGTAAGATCATTGGACTATCTCTTCCAAATACAGATACGAACCCTCATACTCCAATAAAACTTTTGCCTAAGGTAGTTGAGAACTGGCCTCCATTAAGGACTTAGAATGCAAAGACGACAGTGAAGGTTTCCCTTACAGGCGCTAGCACTAGAACCATTATTATGGCAAAACATGCTATGCTGGAATCAAATAAGACCCGTTCATCCTTGAAGGAACAAACAATAGTGACCACTGCAATAGTAACTAAGATCCCATCAACAGCCACCAGTCAAGCAATGGGGAAATGACTCTTGTCAAGATCTTTTGTCGAGAAGCAAGCCACAGATGAGGAAATGACTTGGTTAACATTTGATCTCTTTCTTCTTATGATGATAATATCATCCACATAGACTTGGTTAACATTTTGTCCAGATGTTGGACGATGGGGGAAGTATCAGATTCAGGTTTTAAAAAATTCCAAAGATAGCAGGTAATGGTCGAGTTCGTTGTATCACACGAGGAGAGCTTGCTTGAAATCATAGGTTGCCTTTTTAGATGATACAAACAGTGTTATTAAAAGCGCACTTTAAGCGCACCTCGAAGCGAAGCGAGGCCCTTGCGCTTTTTAGATCTGAAGCGTGAGGCATTTGAAAAAGCGCGTGCTTCACCCTTTGAAGCGCTGAAGCGAGAAGCACTGAAGCGACGCTTTTTTAGTTTGGGTTTTTTTTTTTAATTTTTTTTTAAATGTTTAATAGTTTTGAAATTAATTTGACCTACTATCGCAACTAAAAGCTTCTGCTTCTGCTTCGCGACATCTCATCTTTTCTTCTTTGCGGGTTTTTCCTTCTACTTCGCAACATCTCGTCTTCTTCTTCTTCTTCCTTATGTTATTTGCTAATATGCAGTTTGACTATCTATTTACTTTTTAATCTAAGTTGAAACTTGAAAGACTTGTTTTATATGTTACTTTTATTGAGTTCTTGATAGTTTATCTATGTATATTTCATATATTTTTATTTTTATACTAAATAGCGCTTTCTTTAAAAAAAAAGCGCGCACTTCGCTTCACGCTTCTTGCTTCTGTGAAGCGAGACCTCATCACTTTTTTCCGCTTCTCGCTTCTCAAAACACTGGATACAAGTGGGTGGAAAATCTAAGAGATTGTTCCATATTGGCGTCTAGTTGTTGTAGAGGCCAATCAAATTTTGTTGCAATTTAGAGTATTGCATGAATAGTAGTTGGTTTGATTACTAGATTGAACATGGAGTTAAAATCAATATCCGGAGTGAATCGCTTTGAAATGAGTCTTGACTTTATAATGATCTAATGAACCATTAGCTTTTTGCTTGATCTTGTACAACCACTTGTAAGAAATGATATTTTTAAAATGATGACATGGTAGCAATTCCTATTTCAACAATGCGTCAAGTGATGAAAAACCAAAGGTGGGAATTGGTGTCACGTGATCCAAAAAAAAGTTGTTTCGTAGAAGTGTGGTAGTATAAGATCAAGAGGAAAACTGATCCTTCAATAGATTGTTTCAAGGCATACTCGTCTGGTTGCAAAGTGTTTAACTGAACATCCTAATATATTGAGGAAATAGTCAGCCTAGTTGTCTCCAGCAACTTTTCTTGTGATACTTTCTTTTGCAATAAAACTTAAATAGCCTCTTAAGAAAGCTTGACATCAATAACGCCTTCCTCTAAAGTCATCTAAGAAGAGGCATTATGGAACATCCCTCGAAAGTGTCATGAAAAGAATTTCTCCACACATGTGCCATCTTTAGAAGGCGATTTATGGTGTCAAACAAGCTCTTGTTGCGTGGTACGATGAACTCAAAATCATATTGCTATCTTTGGAATTTGTGAAATCTGAGTTTGATACTTCAATTTCATTTGTCGTCAATACCACGCCTTATGTACCTGGTTCATCTATGTGGATGATGTCTTAATCACGGGAAGCAAGAGTTTAGTTATTAGTCCGTTCATTTAATTGTTTCTTGTTTCTTCATAAAGATGTTTAACAAACTTAACAACTTTTTAGGTAGAGGGCATTAGGTTGTCTCAATCCATACTGCATGAGGAGAATGAGTTATTGCAATCCTACTAGAATTCCAACAAGTTCTCCAAGTTATTTTGGGCGTGCAAGCTAGCAATTGATGCAACCAGATATAGGGAAGTCTTTGTGAAGCTACAAGAGCGTATGCAAAGTTGGTGTTGGTTGGATGGTGCAAGGTGGAGAAGATCCATCTAAGACAATCTAAGTTGTGCATGGGAAATGGTGACTTCCATGTGTTAAAGTGATGTCTTCCATTTGGCTTGATTAGAAGTTGTGAAGTGGGTGAAACTAGACTACTATTTTCTGGTAATGTTATTAGCAATACAATTCTAGAATTGTTTGTCATTTTTGGGTCCGGAGAGGGAATAAAAAAGATGAGGATCCTATGAGTTTAGAGCTTTTGGGCTCTTGATACACCATATAAACACCAAAGTAAAGTTGAATAAATTTGATGATCTTTATTGAACCAGTGAGCAGCATTAAAGACGAGAGGAGGTTTTCCTGATCTAAATAGTGACAGAGGAGTCTTACTCAAAGCTGGACCGTGAATGAACAACTTCACTGGATAGGAATCAAACCTTACAAATTGCCAAGGAAAAGATCAAAGTGTGACAACTGTGCTAATTCAAATCAGCTGTCAGGATTATTATGTTAAGATCAGGGGTTTGGACAATACTTGATTTTAAAATGTAAAAAAGTTTGTTGAAATTGATTTGGTTTTGAACGTGAGCACTTGAATCGTAGAACATGTGAAAGTTGAAGATTTGGGAACGGAAATCATTATTTCACTTCAAATATTAGTTCAAACCAGTGTTCCAATATTCCACTGAAGTTCGAGTATGAATTTTAGTATTTGTAAATGTACTGAAACAATATTTTATGTTCAAACGGGAAATTTCAAGCTGATAAATCTGCTGTTGGCCTACTTGAAATATGAACCTAGTCCCTAGTATGTATTCTGCTGTGTTAAGTGTTCCCCTCCCCACCCGACCAAAAAATTCACTCAAGATTTCAGTGAAGATGAAGCGGTGATTCTTATCTATGTAAACCCTACCCTCTCCAGACCCCATTTATGGGACTATACTAGGTATGTTATTGTTGAGGTGGTGATCATCTTGATATTCATTAAATTTCCTTCCATCTCATTACTGCAAGACAATTAGATATTTACCGAAGTGTGGTAGGTAGTTGCATCAAAACTTAATGTCTGTGCTCCTGAAACTTGAAGCTATCTAGTTGAGGTCGTTTTGCTTCTTTTTTCTCTAAGATCCAACAATAACTTTGTACACCATTTAAATATTTTGTGCAGGTGACTAACCTAGTGGGGACGCTTCTTGGGAACACTCGACCCATGTAACTTTTTCCTGTTGTCAACTTGAGTTCAATAATCTATCAGGGATTTCTTTATTGCTCAAAGATGTTGCCTCTTTGAACAAATTTTACTATATTTAGGAGTATATTTCAACTTTACTCCTTGACAGTAAAGATGATCTGAACCAATATGTAATGGCTATTGATGATTTTTTGTGATACAGCAGGTAAAATTTCAACTTTTTGCCAGAATGTTAGATTTTGGTGTTGCAATGAATCAATTTCACAATTTTCTGCCAGAACCTTGGAGCATCTGCATCTCACTTGATGCAGATATCAATGGTTTAATATGTTAAGTTTTTGTTCTTGTTCTATATTATTGTTTTCAACATTGTAGTATACAAGTCTTTTCAACTGTTTGTGGTGGGAATATAATAAGCTTATGTACCCAAATTGAATCATACTTGGTCTTCGTGCAAGGTAAATCTACAATGAAGTCCCATGTTGATCATCTCTCACTTTCATTTTGGAATTTCAATGTTCTGAGCCAAACTACTAGGTCTATGATGCTCTGGCTGAGCTTCTTGTATGAATACATCTACTTTTTTGTTAATCTTTTTGGCACTATATCCCACACTATCATTATACCCATTTAGTGTGGAAATGTGAAGGGTAGAGGGTTTGGTTCATTATTCACCAAATCTAGAAGCATGAACCATCAGCACTTCGAAATTTCTTGATTAGACAAAACAAGGAAAGAAGATGCAATTGAAGTTCTTGAAGTTGAGAAATATTCAAGGTTGGTTGTGTGATCAATGGGAAATGATGTCATGTAATGTACTATGAAATTTGTCAGAGATTAGGAGATACATGTGACATCTGTGATCTGACATTTGTCAGACTCATCGGAGACGGATGAGACCGACTGGCTCCAATGATACCCCCGATTGCCAAGTGGCCAATTACCAGCTACTGTCACTGCTCCTGATCCGGATGTGAGCCCGTTGCTGTTCCTTCCATTCCTTTTGCAACAGTAGCTCCTCCAGCCGATTTACCAACTGAACCTGAACCAGATCCAGCCCCTGTTGTTGCCCCTTCTGCCAGGGTAACCCCTCCTGTTGACATAACAAACACTGGGGCAGCCTCCGTCACTGATGCAGCGCCAGTAGCTACATCAAGTGGAGTTGCAGCAGCTGCTAACTCTGGTGCCAAAGAGGCAAATCCTGTGCTGGACCACCCATGTTCTCCTTCATCCATGAGATTCTTGGTGGTTTGCCCCCTCCAGGAAGAGTTGTCACTGGGATTATATAGCCAATTCTGATGCCAACAATTTGCCTTTCCTCCAAGCTCAATAATCAAATCTTCCCAATCAATGGTGGAGTCCCTCTGAACACTATTAACAATGTCATTGCCAAAAACAATTGTCCATACCTTATAGGCCTCAACGGTCAATGTGCAGCTAACAGTCCTCCAAAACAGTGGCAACAACATAGTTAATGGTAGACCAACCAACCGTTTGTAACAGCAGGACAGCTTTCTTCTGGCCTATCCCTTCCTCAGGGGGCAAGGATTTTACTTGATAAGCTCTTCAGATGGCACCAGCCATACCTTAAACCTTGACGGCAGTTTTTTCATGGAGAACATGATCATGAAGTGGATCATTCCATTAGTTTCTTTGGGATTCACAGGACAGCCACACCAGTTCCAGTAAGTATGAGAATGCTAAAGCATATGCAACCATTGAGACTCTTCTTCATGTGGATCAACATACAACTGATGGTGTAGAAACAATGACTTACTTCACTGTCTACCTCACACCTTAATATTCTTTCTAGATAAGGTGTTGAGTTTTCTGTATTTTTGAATCTTCACTTAACACATATCTTGAAGCATGTTTTGTATGGTTAATTGATCATGATTTGTGCTTAAAGCTCCTTAACTTAGTAAAATGTATCCAATTTGGATTCTCATAAATTTCAAATTAATAAGAAAGGTAGTCAAAAATTAGTAGTATAATAGTGAGGATAAGAGAGAATCTTTCACCAAATGTGAAAAAGTGCTTCCAAATTGGAAAGAACAAAACTTGAATATTAACATTCAACAACCAATTGTGTTCATAAGCCCTTTCGGTGTTGCTTTTGTAGATAAATACAAGAAACTCAACACAATATAAATCAAATAAATGCAAATCTATACAGTTTCAGTTTTTGCTCCTTTTTGCTTCCAATTTTGTAGCTTCTTTAAGAGCTTCTTGGGCATCATTCTCAATCCCAAGGATAAAGAGGCCAGCGGCCTGGAGGTAAAAGGCAGTTGGCCATTCGGGGAAAACCACCTGAGCTTGCATTGCATCCCCTAGAGCCTCTTGTGGCAAGTCACTCATCAGATAACACAAGCAACGCCGGGCATATACCGTTGGTGATACCATGGTCCCTCCATCAATGAACTATATATTAAACGGAATAGCATGTAAGTCTGTATAGTCTTGTTCAAATAGCTGAGCCATTACGATAACAAATATATTTTAGATGGCCAAACCTGTGTATAACAGTCGATGGCAGTAATGAAATCCTTGGCTCGGAAAGCAGCATCTCCTTGTTTCTTAGAATTCAAGGTTTCCTGCATCTGATTTGTCCACATTTGGAATGAAAGCTGTAATGGAATCATAAAATAACAAAATCAAGATCAAGTTGTACCAACAAAACTGAGACATGATTTATTGTGGGGCTATTTGAGATATGGAGATGGAAACACATATAACAAACAGACAGTGTAATACTACAACAACATAGCAAGTAGAATCCCGCAAGTGACTCATAGAGGTAGAGAGATTGTTTCCTTGAGAACACTCGTCGCAGAGGGTGTAATACGGAACTATTAAATTATTACAACACATTCAGATCTCTTATATTGACTTATTGTAAATCCTTTTTCTTTTGGATGGTCAACAGACAGAATATCTAAAACTTTTACTATAATATCTGAAAGAATAATACATGGGCCTAATAATGACACCTAGTAGACCCCATTGCTATTTGATGGAAAAAGAAACAGAATGAGTAAATTTAAAAGGCAAAACATAGTGGACTCTTTTTTGGTAATAATTAGAGAAAGAAGCATGACATTAAAGTTGGATCATTACCCTCTTACTTACCTCCCTCAATGAGGCATTATTCTCTTAGATCTTCTTTTAGGCAGGAGGGAGAAGGTAAATGTTCTGCATCTAAAATTAACCTTTTAAAAGTGGTTCCTCATCAAGATTATCATGATTAAAAAGAAAAACTATTTAGGGAAATACTCCCTCCGTTTCAATTTGTTTGGCAACTTTTGATTTGGATGGAGTTTAAGAAAATAAAGAAATCTTTTGGTGTTAACTGAGGGGTTAATTGTACTAGGCTGAGAGAAGAATACTTAAGCCCGAAGACATCTTTTACATATTTTTGAGAGATAAAGATAATCGATACTGCTAATGAATAGTGAAATTGTGTAAAAGAAAAGGAATACCTCATTGGCAATTCCTTCATCATCCTTGTACCCACTCTTTTCCAATATTTCATGAAGGGCAGTAAGATCCTTTCTCAAGCATGCTTCACCGATTGGTGTCAGTAACAATGGCTGAGGTGGGGTTGCAGTTCCATGTGGAATGCCCAACAAAACATGTGATGGAACCTGGATTATATCAATGGCAAACATGGACTCCAAGCATTATATAAAACAAAATTAAGGACAAACCAAGTTTGTTCATCTGAGGAATGAATATATGGATCCATTTTCATCTCATAAATGAAAGAAAGAAGTTTTTAATGTTTCTGTGATCTGTAAGCAAGTCGAGGAGCACAATCATACCTCTGTTTCTTTCTGAAGAGACATAAGTGAAGTGACGAGAGATTTTGCATTTGGCCTCTCACGTGCCTCATACTGTAAACAGCGAGTGGCTAGGCGAACAAGCTCAGTTCCATCATCATTAGAAAAATGACCCTCCAAACAAGAATCCATAAGCATCAAAAAATTCTTCCCCCGAATTAGATCAAGCGCCTACAAGAAGATAAAAGGAACAGTAGCTCTTCAAGTTTAAGAACTCAAATAATAGAGTAGATAAACAAAATTCAATTTATATATAGTGCAGAAGTTTAGGTCCAAGAATCTTTTGCAACTTACATGGCTTGGAGGAATATGCTTTCCACTCAAAAGATCTAGCAACATTGTTCCAAAGCTGTAAACTACACTTTCAGGGGTCACTCTTCCTGCCAATCATAAATGAGGACTAGCTGAATTAAGGAAAGACCATACCACAATACTAAAAGATATGCCTGAACTAATTTGTATGTTATTCAAGCAGCAGATCTTTCTTGATACTGAAGTCTTGCAGTAAACAACAAAAAGCCATCTCAAATCCCCAGAGCACAACACATGACACTTGTTTTGAGAAAATAACAGCATAAAGAAATCATATTTGACCTGTTTTCAAGTACTCCGGGGGAGTGAAAGCCAAGTTTGTACTATAACTCTTCCCATCTCTACTATTCTTCATCAGGCCAAAGCAAGAGAGTCTAGGATTGCCATCCTGTGAAAATAAGAAGCATTACACCTAACGCAACGTAGGATTAACAAAAACTGCGGCAGAATCAAATTTTACCTGATCAAATAAGATTCTATAAGCATTAAGATCGTGATACAATGCCCGACCTTTGCTACTGCAGTAATCCAAAGCTTGTGCTAGGTAAAACGCGACCCTCAACCTCATCGCCCACTTCATAGGTTGATTCTCCCCTAATTCCATTTCAAATATCAGCATTGACCACAGACTCATAAATTAGTTCCATTTGGAGTTGGTAAAAGCTAAGTTGCTTAGACCCTCCAAAAATACACAACACACACCCGTCAGGGTCTGAGCAACATAGGGTAAAAGCAAACACCACTGACACAAAATAACAGTCGATCTGCCTTTCAACAACAAATAAGTTAGCCCATATCACTTTTCTCAGACTTCTAAATCATGGACTTAACTATGATCTAGATCACAATAAATCCTATCAGCTACAACATAAATTTCCTCTAATCTACATTTCTGAGTTACAAAATTGTGGTAATTGGGGTTGGACTCACAGTGAAATAAATGCTTTGCAAGGGTCTCATTAGGCATGAACTCAGCCACCAGCAATTTTTCCTCTCCTTCACAGCAACATCCTATTAGATTCGCCAACCGTTCACTCCTCAGATTCCCCACAGCTCTAGCCTCATCCTTTGCAACACACAAACATTGTCCAAAGTATAAACAAAACCAACTGATACACAAGAAAAGATTACAAGTTGGGACAATGGAGCGGCAAAATTCAATCAAAACTAACCAAGAATTGACGAGAATCAGGCCAAGCAGACCTATTGAAACGTTTAATAGCAATCCAACGACCATTCTCAAGCAACCCTTTATAAACTACATTTGGAGCTTTCTCTCCATGCTCTGACACAATGTTTTCAGAAGAAAAGCCATTGGTAGCCATCTTCAGCTCATCAAGACTAAACTCAGTAAAAACTGGAAAGGCATTTTTCTCATTTTTACCTCCATTCTCTGCCAGCACAAAGAAAAAATCTCATCAAAACATTCAAAGAACTACACAAAAAGCACAAAGTCAATATAGAAATATGACAACCAAGAAAATAAATACCCAGATCAGATGAATCAAGAAGGGATGGTTTGAGATGAGAATGCCACCAACAAAAAGAGAATTTTGAGCAACGAGCACCCATTTGACAGTAAAAATGAAGACAGCAAAACCAACAAGATTTCTTGAAAAAGGAGGAACCTTTATGGGTACTGTTTTTTCCAAGAAACAAACAGAAACCGAATTTATAGGGATCCAAAGAAAGGATTTTTAAGCTTTTGCAGTTCTCTTTTGGTGAAGAAACATGACAGAAGAGAAGAACAAGGCAAATGGGAAGAAAAGAAAGAAAAAGGAGGGGACTTTTATAGCTACTATTTTATTTTATTTTATTTTTCTCTTGAGGGAACAAAACAGTGACCCCAACTGTTGTTGGAATCGAAAGAAAGGATCTTTTTGCAGAAATTTGCAGTACCCCTTTTGGTGATTCTGTTAGTGTTGTAATTTGAAGTCTTTTTAAGAGCATGCAGAAAGCAAGAAAAAGAAAGGGGGTATGTATATTAGAGTATACAAGTATTACAGCAAGTATGGGGCTTATTGGATGAAAACATAACTTAGTATAAGAGAAGAGCAACAGCCAAGCCAACACATAGTTGCTTTTTTTTTTTTCATTTTCATGTGTCTCTCTTTTGAGAGAAAGCCATGTGATGTTGCTTCAAAAGAGAATGATTTTCAATTCTTCATTGGTTTTTCACCTTTCCTTTTTTGTCCATTTAAAAAATACTCCTTCCGTCTATTATTAAATGTTAAAAATTTTCATTTTTACTTGTCATTTTAGAGAAATCAATATAGAATAAGTTTTTTAATCTCTTTTACCCCCAATTTACTTACAAAGTTAATATTTTTGAAAAATGTGAAATTTTTTGAAAATCTTCAATGATCAATTCATCCTTAGATTACCTAGGTAATATTTTTTTAAAAAAAATATTATTAAATTAAAAAATATTTCCATTTGCCATAATATTGATATTGATACTATTATGTATTAGAATTTGAATTATAACTTTAATGAATATTTTTATCAATTAATAGGAGTATAATGATAATCTCATTATAATAATCATTATTTTCTTAATAAGTGTGCTAAGCTAAAATTTGGAACAGAGTATTCCTTCTATTCAATATTAATTATTTATATTATTATAAATAATCATTATTTATCAATTTACAAAAATTAAAATAAGACTATTTTTGTCATTTTATTTTTATAATTAATTCTTTTCTAAAGGAGTAAAACAATAAAACTATCATTCCTATTTATGATTTACTAGAAAGATCGTGTAAAGATATAAGTGCACAATTAATATAGAAGAGAGCGATTAATTTCAACTTTTCAATATTACATAAATAAAAATAATATTTTAAAAATTACCAAATATTAAAGTTTGTGTTTTTTTTCTTTATGCAAAAGTTTCAATTTACTCATCATTCCTCTTTTGTGAATCTCAGTTGACTACTACTCATGGGGGAACCCATGACTTTCCTTTTGGAGATAACTAGAGAATATCTATATAGTAACTCTTCCACCGTCCCATAGTTCATTTGGACATGAAATATAAAATTATTTTTAAAAATTTAAATTTTATTAAGTAACTAAATATGATTTATGAATAAAATATTAAAATATTTTAAGTGTCATATTGATTATCACATATCGTTATATCTTTTTTATAAATATAAATTTATGATTATAAATTTTTAAATACACATAATTTTATAAAATTTATTAATTCACAATAATGATAACTAGTTATTCTAGAACATAGATCTTTTGCATGGTACGAATAATTTTTTTACATTAAGTGATAATTATTTCTTTTACAAAATTAAAAATGTTGAATTGTTTTTTTAATAAAATATAAAGTGATGAGTCATATTTAATGTTTTAAAAATGGAATTTCAATGGAGGATTTGAGATTTGAATAGGGATTATCAGGCGCATGTTCAAACATCTACTGAATCTAAATTTACGTTCAAATAATTAAGATGTTGTCTTTAATTAAAATTGAATGTTGAATGATTAAGATTATTTACTTTTCAGTAGTTGAATGTGTATAATTTATTTATTTGTAATCATGAAAATATATAATTCAAATAAAAAATAACAAGATATTTGAAAATATACATATAAATTTAATAAAACAAATTATCATTTGATTAAAAATGAAATATTTATATTCACTAGCGATGATGTGTATGATTCATAGTGGCGCTGAAGGTAATGATTGACGTTAGTGGCTAGTAAAAGTTGTGGTGATAATTATAGTTTGCAATATAGTGATTAGCTTGATGGTAATGGTGGATAGTGATAGTTATGATAGTAAAGTTGATTGATGTCAATAATTGATTTTATTGATCGTAGCGATTTAATAATATATAGTGATTGATGATGTGTTGGCGATAATTGGGTGGCAATATTAGTTGTGATGGTGGATATATGGTTGATAGTAGGAATTGACCTAGTAATGATAGTGGTTAATAGCAATAGTGAAGATGGCGAAGGTGATAGAGTCAACAATAGGTATTATCATAATGATGAAGCTGATAGATAAGGTAGTGATTGATAGTAGTGATTGATAGCAGTGATAGTTGCTAATAATGATTGTAATGACAATAATAATTAGTGGTGATGCTTGGTGATCATGATAGAGTAATGGTAAAAATTATTCAAACAAAAGTATTTTTCAATGATAGTGAGACTTCGTACAAAATCTCAATAATTAAGACCTGTTCAGACCAAATAACAATATACCAGAGTAATTTCAATTAAATGGGGTCAGCAAATGATAAAGTATGCATAGACCTTATCCTTTAGTTCAACCTTAAACTAACTGTAGAAGTTCAAGGTAGAAAGGTTGTTTTTCAACAGACCGTTGGCTCAAGAAAAAGCAATTCAAAGAAGATTGAAAAAAGGGATGACGAAGTAGAGAAGCCAGGAAAAATACTACAAAGAATATAACAAAGCAATTTTAAAAAAGGAGCAGTAACTACAACATAATACTATGATAATTGAACAAGAAACAAGAGATAGTAACAAAAATTGAAGAACAAGAAACTACAAAAGTAATACTATGACCAACAATTGTAAGGAAAAACGATAATACATCGGTCAACTATGTACTAACCTTCTAAACCCAATGATGTCCTTTATAACCTCCTATTTAAGGTCATGTTCTTGTAAGTTAAATTTATGTTGTGTTCCTGTCTAATCATCCCACCTTAATACTTATTGAACCCACTTTTATCCCTCTTAAAAGTCATATATAGACAATACACCTCATCACTAAGGCAAATGCTTCTCTCTTTAATTTTTTACATATCTGAATCATTTCAGATATTCTCACTTCTAATCACTCAAGAGCACTTAGACTTTGTCTCAAATATTCTCACTTCTAATTGTATCCTTATTAGTATGCTTACACATCTATCTCAACATCCTTATTTTGCAATTCTTATATTTTGAACGTGAGCGTTCTTGACTAACCAACACTTTTCCTTGTACAACATAGTTTGTATAGCCATCACTTTATAAAATTTACTTTTAATTTTGATGGCATCTTCTTATCATGCAAGACTTCAGAAGCGGGTTTTTATTTTATCCACCCTACACTAATTTGATGTATGTCATCATCGTAATCTTCTTATTTTCTTGGATAATAAATCCAAGATACTTGAAACTTCGCCTCTTTTTGATGACCTAGGTATCAAGCCTTCTATCCACACCAATATCATGCATTACATCACTAAATTTACACATCAAAGTATTCTGTCTTGATACTACTCAACTTGAATCCTTTAAACTTCTGAATTTGTCTACAAATTTCCAAATTAGTATCGACTCCACAACATGTCTTGCCAATTAGAACAACATCATCAACAATAGCACCTTACTTTGGAGTTGTTGCGTCAAATAATCTATCATCAAGGAAAATTAAAAAAATAACTAAAAATTGATCGATGGTGCTATCCTATTACAATTTGAATCTCCTTCTCTTTATCCTTGCCCCTGGTCTTCATCGTCATATGTGTCCTTAATCGGCCTACACTTTGAACTTCCTAGCATCTCCATAAATACTCCCTTGACTCTATCGTATATCTTTTCTTGATTCGATTAACACCATGTATAAATTCTTCTCTCCTTATATTGCTTCGCTAGTTTCCTAAACTAAGATCAAATTAGTGTTTCAATTTTAATATTAATAAATACATTTAATATCCTAAGGTCTCAACAATTCATATTCAGACATGCAATATAAGTATAAATAAATGAGACAAAAAAATACTTACTATTATTTTATACGGACAAAATAAAATTAACTAATTTTATTTCGTGGTACCCTTAATATTATTAATTCCTCAAAGTAACCTATATTGATTATATTGCTTAGAAATTATAAATTTTAAGAAATTCAAATAAGTAATTATTATTTGATATTATGATTGTCCAAGTATTAATACGACTAGTTAAATCTTATTCTTAGAGTGCTGGTATTAAAGAGGGATAATGATATACCAATAAACAAACATATCAATAGTCATGTTTGTTTAAAAGTACTCTTAAATGTGCCTAACTACCTACCTATATCCAATAAGTCATTTAATTTCCAACTTCTGTTGACTATATATATAATTTAAAGTGGAAATTTGCCTAAATAAATCGACCCTTGCTGACTTTCTCTTTTTATTTTTGTATAAATATAACAATAGTAAAAATTCTACAAGTGGAGTCTGAAGAGGATAAAATGTACACAGATTTTACCACTAACTCATAAAGCTAGAAAAATTATTTCTGAAAGACCCTCATCTCAAATACATCATCTCTAAAAGCAGAAAATACTAGATATGTAACCGAACGATTAAAATGGAAAGCAAAAATAATTTGTAAAGACAATAAAAGTAACAAAATGAATGACGGACAGTAACAACATAATATATAAAGACACGACTACATATACTAACTTACTATATCACAAGGTCAAACATAATTCTACTCGTACTAACCATCTAATCTTCTAATTATAAATATATATAATAGAAGCTATAAAAAGATATTTTAACTTTTATTAGGATGGCCCAACTACGCGGCAAAACAAGAATAAACCAATTTAAGTGTGGGGAATGAAATTCTTTTTCAAATGTCAAAGTCAAGAAAAGGGGAAAAAAAAAAGATTCTGGCTTGACACAAAATTATCTTTCTCATGAAGTTCAGGTGGAGTTTTCATAGTTACTGTTAATTTAATTTAAAATCCTGTCATATCATTTTCACTTTATGCTATTTAGACCTAGTACTACTATTTATCACAGTATATTTTTGATTAAATAGAGCTTCATGAGTTTATGGAGTGGCATTATCTTCTTTTGCAATTAATAATTCCTATAAATGTGTTTTTAATATACTACTATAATCTAAAAGAATTATAATTTATAGCTATAGTTAGAGTTTTATTGTTATTTTCTTTATACTCTTTCCCTTGCCTCTCTCATCTCCAGTAGAATCTCATCCGCTGCTCTCCTCTCTCTTTGTTGTCTCTCCATCAGTTCTTATATAAATATAAATTATAAATATCAACTATACAATTCTGTTTAGTGATACAAAATACAAATATAAATGTATTAGGTGATACAATATGTACAAATGACGACAACTAATTATATACATATGGATGTTGAATTTGATACAATTGTACTCAGATACAAATTGTATTCATTAATACAAGTGTTACAACATTGATACACATGATAACAATCAAGTGTACAAATACAAATATAAATATAATTGTTGAACTTGATACAACATTGATACAATTGTATTCGTTGATAAAATTTATTTATCGATACCAATCATATTCATTAATACTAATATATTCATTGATACATACTAATCACACGCACACATACATACATACATGTATGTATGTATATCTAGTAGATATATAAATATAATTTGGTTCTCTCCTCTCTACCCCCCCTGCCAACCTCCCCTCACTCGCTTCTTTCCTCCCTCTCCAATCTTGCTCGCCTCTCTTTCCTTTAATATGTAGCTACGAATCATAACTAAATAAACTGTAAATATTTTGCCTCATTATATTTAAAGTAGTTGCCATTCTTGAAAGTTCCTTTATTAAATAATATATAAATTTTGTATTGCCACTCCTACTAACTAAGATAAAGTGGTCTCGCGGGCTGATATGGGGTTGGACTTAAAGTGGGCTCACTTGTGTTCAATTCTCACCTTATTATTTTTCCAAATTTTATTTTCTTGACATTTTAGTAATTACAATCCAATATTTTTTTTTATAACATTAGCAAGATTTTTCCAAATAGCAAAACTGGTAAACAATTTAACAAAAGTACCTGCAATAAAGATAATACCATATTTAGCTCGTTTGATATAATTCTGAAAAATAGAGCAATATATGTAAAAAAAAACTTCATCTTCCAAAAAGTTATGAACAATTTAACAAAATAGATAAAATATGGATAATATCAAGTTGTGGTCATCCAACGAAACTTATAAACTTGGCAGATATGTTTGGTAACCTCCAAGTTCTCACTAGAAAAAATTAATAGGAAAAATAATTTTTTTTTTAATGGATTATAATTCCAGCTGAATCAATGATAAGTTTGAGTATGTGATTAATGTATTATTCTTATCTATATTGTTATTTTATTGTTGTTAATTATTTTCAACTATGTATATTATAAAATTATTTTTAACGAAACATGTTCATTATAGAATAATAATATAAACTTACAAATATTTTAAATTATTTTAAAACTTACAAACATAGTATAAATTTTTTGAAATAGTCAAATATTTTTAAAAAAAATATGGCCAAAAACATGGTAAAACTTCACCAAAATTTCATCCAAAGATAGTTTACCAAAAATATTTAAAAATTTGAAACCAAAGGCTACCAAATATAAACAATAACATAATATATAATTTCTAATACTCCTATGAAGTGAAAATTTGGAAAAGTAGTCAATGGACACTGACAAGGTTCAGGAATTTTCCTTTCCATTTTTAGAAGTCTTGCAGAAAGAAGGAAAAAAGGAGTTCTAAATAATGGGGAAACTGATCCTGTGCATTATTGAATCTTGGACTGTTTCATACACAAGATTCTGCCAATCAAATCAAATTATTATTTTATCCGTAGTAATTTATTTAATATTATTTGACTTAATATAAATATTTTTAAAAAAAAGTTCATAAGGTGGCTCTATCGCTGCCCTCAATATATAAAGTTTATACATGCATTATTCCTTTTAATATACATTACCAAATAACCTCTTAATGGAATAATTTATAGTCATATAAATATTTATGACTTCTTTTAAATTATTATTTTAATTTTTTTAAAAATATTTATATTAAATCAAACAATATCATACCTATTTACAAAATACCATTACGATTATGTATGTACCTATTTACAAAATACCTATTTACCTATTTACAAAATACCATTATGTATGTACATTATATATCTTCATGGTATAATGTTATATACAATATAACAATATAATTCAACTATTCCTGTTATATTGTATGCCCTCGAAATATATAATTATGTGACTTGTATACTTTTTAAACTTTAAAGTACACAATATACAAAGCAATATTGATAATTTTATAATGGAATTTTCTAAAATATATGTGTATAAGGGGATTATTTTAATCTCACATAAGTAGTTTTGTAAAAAATTATAAGATATTTATTGCAATAATAATAATATAATATTTCAAAGATTTTAATCTTATTAAGATGTTATTTTTGATAAATTTTGTTGACTCAAAAAAATGTATATGTGAGCATAATAGATGAAGGCTCAACCTTAGTCTTATTCTACTATTCAACTTTCTGTTTAAACTGGCCTTATACATGACCTATTGTTTTCTTTGGCATAGTCACTCTAGAAAGTTGTTACTATATGTAAGATACAATTATGTTTATTGTAGACAGATCAGATGAAATAAAAGGAACTAATTAAAATTCTCTCTCTTCTCCATGATGAGTCTCTATAACATTCTCAAGTTTTTCTCCTTGAAATCCTTGGATATTTGCATCTTAGAGTTGAAAATTGACATGGTATCCGAGCAAATCTGGTAGATCAACGTGTTTTTCTATAGGTTCTTTTTTTTTTTTGGTCCAGAGACATTTTCTTTTCAACAAACTCGTCTTAATATCAAATCTGTCACCTATTGGAGTTTTCTTCTTCTAGTACGATCCATTCATTCTAATGTCTTACGCATTGCATTAAAACTCATACGAGTTTTCAATCTAGATGCCTCAAATGTCAAATTGATGGCATTTTTAAGATTTTTTTCCATAAATCTCAGTGCTATATTTTTCAATCTGGTTCATTTTTGGCCTATTTTCACACTTGAAGATCTAGATTGTGGACACATCCTCCTTTTTTTTTTTGTTGTTCAATACAAATTACTGATTGTATTGGTTGCTAGTTTTAAAAATCTTAGAGCACCAAATCCTAGAGCAGATCCTTCTCATACTCTGTACGTTCATCCTTCTGACACTCCGGGAACGCTATTAGTTTCTGTTCCTTTCTCTAGGATAGGATACGGGGAATGGAGAGAAGGAATGATCATTTCTCTTTCCGCAAAAAACAAACTTCAGCTCATAAATGGATCCCTACCCAAACATGATCTCAATTCAACTCTTTATCTGTTTTGGGGAAGATGCAACAACATGGTCAAAGAATGGATTATGAATGCTCTTTCAAAGGATATCTCGAAAACAGTCTTATACTATAAACCTGCTAAGGAAGCCTGGAATAATCTCGAAGAGAGATATGGTGTAACAAATGCTTCTCAATACTATGGTCTCCAAAGAAACATAACATCCACCACACAAGGATCATCTGACTTGCAAGTTATTTTACTAGACTCAAAGGCTTTTGGGATAAGTTTGCGTCCTTTTCTTTTGGTCGACCATGTACTTGTAGGGCTATGCATGAATTTGTTGAGGGGCAGCAACTTATGCAATTTCTTTCTGAGTTAAATGAAGTATACTCCACTGTTATGAGTAACATTTTAATGATGTCCCCAATTCCTACTGTTGGGAAGGCATACTCCATGCTAATCAGGGATGAGAAACAGCGAGAGATACAGTCTGACATCCCTCCTTTCTCCACCGATTCAGCATCTTTCATTGCCAACTCTTCACATTACTTCCATGGATCTACCTCTGGGTCTGGAAAGTCCACTAATACCCCCAATCAGTATTATAGTTCTAATTCTGCTTCTACTCACCCCAATAATTACTTTCATGTCTCTACTTTTGGCTCTGGATTCATAACTGGTCCCAATAATAATCAAAGAAAATTTCATTCGAAAATCAATTTCGATCAGCATAAGTTCACACTCTTCTGCAAATATTACAAAAAATCAAGCCATGTTATGGATAAGTGCTACAAATTACATGGATTTACTCCAAATTGTAAGTTCACCAAAAGCAAGAAGTTTGTTAATTGTGTCCAAGTAGACTCTTATCCAGACAATCCTCAATCATCTGATCAGCACTCTGTTGAGACTGCTACACATAGATTTTCCAAGGATTAATATTGTCATCTCATGTCTCTCTTCAATCAGGCTCACATTTCTCCTCAGTCATCCTTCAGTGCTCGTTTTGCCAACTTTGCAGGTTTAGCTATTGCATGTCTTGCATCTAAGATAGATTCCACTTCCTGGATTTTAGATTCAGGAGCCACAAACCATATGACTCCTCACAAACGCTTACTACATGTCATAACCCCTTTGTTGTTTCCTACCCTTGTTACTTTACAAATGGATACAAGGTTAAAGTAACATCTGTTGGTTTTTTTTAATCTTCTATCATCACATTAACTAATGTCCTATTGGTACCTTCTTTTTAATACAATTTAATTTCCATACATCAACTTCTTACTGAACTCAACTGTTTTATTATTCTTACTACTGTTTCGTTTTGTTTATAGGACCCTTCTCTGAAGAGGCTATTGGAAATTGGTAGAGTTGAGCATGGCCTATACATTTTACATTCTCTCTTTATTATTTTTTATTCTTCTGTTATGTCACTCACAAATGTAATCACTTCATAACACTCTTATTCCTTTACTAGTCCTACTTCTAGTATTGATTACATTCCTGCAATTTCTAATACTTGTAATTCTGTTTCTATTAATAAGAGTTACTTTTGTTATGGCATCAATGAATGGGTCATATTCCGTTTGTCAAGATGATTTCTATATCATATTTGTCTAGTCAGTTTTCTAATAAACAATTATTCAAATATTTTATATGCCCTATGGCTAGACAATAAAGAACTTCTTTTCCTCTTAGTACCACCCATTCTTCAAAGGCTTTTGAACTTGTGCATATCGACCTATGGGGCCTACATCATACTGCTACCTATAATGGTTTTAAGTATTTTTTTTACCATCGTAGATGACTTTAGTAGGGACACCTAGACCCATCTTCTTTCTTGTAAAAGCAATCTTTTCTCCATTATCTTCCGGGCTTTCTAGCTGTGATTTCTATTCATTTCAACACAAAGGTTCAAAATATTAGAACTGATAATGCTTTCGGATTAGGATCTTCTTCATCTCATGCTACTTACTCTTCTTCCTTTGGTATTTCTCATCAGACTACTTATTCCCACACTCCCTAACAAAATGGTGTTGTGGAGAGAAAGCACAAACACCTCCTTGAAACTGCCAGCGCTCTCTTATTTCAATCACGATTACCAATAAAATTTTGAAAAGAATGCGTACTCACATCCACTTATCTTATAAACAGATTTTCGTCCACTATTCTATCTAATAAAACTTCTTTTGAGATCCTCGATGGACATCCTCCTACCTATGACCATTTACGATCCTTTGGTTGACTGGCATATGCCACTGTCCCTATTCCTCTTAAAGATAAATTCAATCCAGAATTACTCCATTTATTTTCTTAGGCTATCCTTTTGGCAATAAAGGATATAAACTACTTAATCTCCAAACCAAATTCATATTCTATTCTTGGGATGTGTCTTTTGTTGATCATAACTTTCCTTCCACTTCTTCCCCTGCCATTGTTTTTTCTCCTATTATGGACCCCAATTTAATTTTTTGTAATAATCCATCTCCATTTGTACCTATTCATTCCCCCAACCCTTTCTACTCCTACACCTGTAGCCCCTCCTCTTCGAAGATCTTCCAAGACTACTCAAGTTCCTGCCTGTCTACATAATTTCATTTGTAGTTTTGTTTTTGCTTCTACTTCCTTTTCCTTACATGAACCTCAATATTATCAACAGGCTGTTTCAAATCCTTCTTGCCATGAGGCTATGTCGAAGGAATTCCAAGCTCTAGATCTCAATCAAACTTGGTATACTGTTCCTCTTTCTTTAGGGAAAAAGGTTATCCTATGTAAATGGGTATATAAAATTAAACGAAAATCTGATGGTTCCATTGGTTAGACATGTGGTTCCGGGGGACACTCAGAAAGCTGGGATTGACTACATTGAGACTTTCTCTCCGGTCAGTTGTCAAATTTTCAACCATCAAATGTCTTCTTGTCATTGCTACCAAAAAGTCTTAGACTATTTTTCAATTAGATGTCAATAATGCTTTCCTCTATGGTGTGAGAAAGTATATATGAAAATTCCTCCAGGTCTCACTATTTCTCCTCCTTCCGACTCTTCTGCTCCCTTGGTGTGTCGACTTAAAAAGTCTCTTTATGGTCTAAAATAGGCTTTGTTGCAATGGTTTGTAAAATTATCCCAGCCCTCCTTTCTAGAGGCTATTCCTCCGGTCTCAATGATTATTCACTCTTCACCAAACATTCTGTCTCATCAACTATTGTGATTGTTGTCTATGTGGATGATATCTTGCTGGCCGGTGATGATCTCGATGAGCTCGCATCTTTAAAGATTTGTTTGGATGACCAGTTTAAGATCAAGGACCTTGGTGATATACATTATTTTCTGGAACTAGAAGTCAGTAGATCTTCTCGTGGTTTTTAATCAACCAACATAAATATACTAAGAAGCTATTTGCTTAGTTTAGTTTGTTCTGATTCAACCCATGTTATGACCCCTTTGGCACTCAATCTCAAGCTTATTGTTGACTTTGGGGTTTTTTTGATTGATCACTCTCCTTTCAGAAGATTAGTGGGAAAACTGAACTTTTTATAATACACTCGACCTAATATATCTTTTTCTATGCAATATTTGAGTCAGTTTCTCAATGCTCCTATGTCATCCCACATGGAGGCTGCCTTACATGTTCTTCAGTACCTTGTGCTTAACCCTACTCAGGGTATACTGCTCAATTCCAATCCTGATTTTTCTGTGGTAGCTTACTCAGACTCTGATTGGGCTACTTGTCCGTCTTCACGGCATTCAGTTACTTATATCTTCATTTCCTTAGCAGGAAGTCCCATTTTTTGGAAGTCCAAAAAGCAACCAACTGTTTCATTATCTTCAACTGAGGCTGAATATCGAGCTCTTCGAAAGACTATTGCTGCTTACATGATTTGTTAGACTGCTTCTTGACTTTGACATATATGCTACACTCTTTGTCTCTGTATACTGTGATAATCAGGCTGCTTTGAGTGTTATCCAGAACCCTGTCATGCATGAGAAGACCAAGCATATTGAACTTGACTGCCATTTTGTTCGGGAAAAGCTTGCCGCTGGTTTATTATCTCTTACATATGTTCCAACTGCTTCTCAATTAGCTGACATTTTTACCAAGTCATTACCTGATTCACAACATAGGTTTCTCATGCACAAGTTGGGAGTTCAATCATCCTTCAGCTTGAGAGGGGTGTTAGCATAATAGATGAAGGCTCAACTTAGCCTTATTCTACTATTCAACTTTTTGTTTAAATTGGCCCAATATATAGCCCATTATTTTCTTTAGCATAGTCACTCTAGAAAGTTGTTACTATATATAAGATACAGTTATGTTTTTTGTAGACAGATCAGATGAAATAAAAGAAACTAATTAAAATTCTCTCTCTTCTCCATGATGAGTCTCTATAACATTCTCAAGCTTTTCTCCTTAGAATCCATGGATATTTGCATCTTGGAGTTGAAAATTGACAATATCAAAAAAGAAAATAACTTAAATGAAAAAATTGTGACAAAATATTCTAGAAAAGAGAAAAACCTTTTGTTATTTTATAAGAATTATAATATTTTAGAAACTATTAGAAGTGTATTTGAAGTTTCAATGTGAGAAGTATTTGCTTGACATTTTGACAAATCTACACTAGTTATATGATCAATCATCAATGATATATCTTATTTGTTTTTTAAGTCTAAATTTAATCAAATAATCATGTATTGCTGATTTGTTATGAAAACTAAAATATCTCGAAAAGCCACCCAAAAATTATAACTAAAACTAGAGAAAAGAGGTTTCCTCACTCCAAATATCACTCTGATTTCATTCTCCTTCATGTTGGGAAATTTGGTTTGCTAAATTTTTGACGAAATATCTGTCATAACTTCGTCACTAATTGGTGTGATGAGATATTCTTATTACAAATTATCTTATTTTAATTAAAAAAAAAAACTTTCTTCTCCGTCTCAACTTGAGAGCTCCTTTCTACATCAAGATCTGTCCCTCGATCGACTCCGGCTATGGTGCGATTCCTGGCATATGTACACCACAGTAGCTAAGGCAACCCCGTTCCAGCTCGCATTGTACTTTCAGTTGAGGATTTTGCTTCTGATGTAGTCAGTGAGAAGCTAAGTTTCATTTTTAGCTTTGTTAACTTATTAAAAGTTAGTGACTTGAATCTTTAATTTCCTTGCAATATTACAACGAAATTGTATTGATCATATACAAAAAGAAGATTAGTTTTTAAAATAATTTTATTTCATGGAATGGGAAAGGAGGTAAAAAAAAGGATCGGTGAACTATGACAGTTTAGTTAATTGGACGAAAATTGATTTATGAATCAATGCTAATCGTGATAATTTATTAGTTCCATCACAAATTTATATCTAAATTATGTTAAATCATCATGTTCATCGTAAGTTCAAGTTGAGCAATTCTTTCATAAACTAGTCACAAATTCATTATAAAATTATAATTAATATGTTGAAATAAAATTTTTCGTTACTACATTTTTTTTTTTACTTGTCACAATGATATAAAAAAGAGATGAATCACTAAATTTGGAGGAAAAACATGGGCAAATGAATTATGGTCATCACCACGTTAATAAGTAGGCCAATTATGTATGCCTTGTAATAATGTCTATCAACATGATCCCAAATAATGTTTATCACCGGTCACCACAAAGATGAGCATGCAAAAAAGTAAATAAAAGTGATTGTTATACTCACAAACACTAATGATGAAAATGAACATAATTATTTATTCATATCAGACACCACCATGTCTAGTTGTCTACCCTCTTTATTTCTTTGTTGGCTGACTTTTACAGCTGAAATTGTGCCAAACATAAGAGCTTTCTTTTCTATTTTATATCCTTTTTATCTTCTGGAATCAAACTTTTTTTTATAATAGTAATATTATTTACTTTGATGTTTTTTTATATATGTATAATAAAAAATATATAACATAAGGTTTGATTCCACATAAAATATGATTATTATAATAAGATATTATTACAGAGGACGACTGTTATAAAAAAATGAGAAATACATTTTGGTCCAAAATTAATCTTATACTAATATTATATAAATCTATGCTAATCTATAAGCAAGCTCCAGACCAAGATATTAATAAACTAAAATATCCTATAAAGTTTGATGGCCAGTATACTTTTTTAAAAATTATGCATGAATATTAATGTAAAGAACATAAGGCACAATTGCGCAAACGTGGGACTTTCTTCTTCTATTCCATTTTATATTTTATGTCTTGGTCTACATTTCATATTTTTTTAGTTTTTTATTTGATATTTTGTATTTATATTGAAGTTTTAATTAAATTCAAATTTATACATGTTGTGTAATATCCATTTAAAGAAAGAGTTAAACCCCAATCCCAAATAATGTTTTAAAAAGTAAAAAATTTTCAAAAAAAAAAAAAAAAAAGCTTTTAAACCCCCTCCCACATCCTCCCCACTCTCAAATTCTTTTTTTTTTTTTTTTCATTTTTCCTTTAAAAACTTGGAAGTGGGATGGGAGTTGAGGGTAGGGTGGTGGGTGGAGAGGGATGAAAAAAATCTAACTTTCTTAATTTTTTATTTTTCTTTAAAAAAATTTTTGTGTGTGTGTTTGGATTGGGGGGGGGGGGGGGTGAAAAAAATAAATTGGTTTATTTTTTTAAAAAAAAATCAAGGTTGAAATTATGGTAGGGAGTCCGGTGGGGATAGGGTGGAGGTGGAGGTTGGGGTAAAATTTTAATTTTTTGAAAAAATTTATTTTAATTATTTCAAAAAAATTGATGATAGTGTTGAAGTAGGGGACGAGTGAAGGATGGATAGGATGGGGCAATGTGTTTTGGTTTTTTATGTTTCAAATTTAAAAATGGGGGTTTGGTAGAGGTCCGGGTGGGCGTGGAGGTGGGGTGTTGGAGTCAGAGTAAGGAAGTAGAAAAATGTAATTCTTTCTCATATGAAAATTTTTTTTCAACAGTATTTATTTAGGAGTAGGGTTGGGATTGTAGGGATTGAATATTAATAATTTAGTTTATTTATAGCTTTAGAAGATTAAATTGGTTAGGATCATTTTACTCAAATCATATTTGATCAAATTCATATTTACCTATATTTTATACTCCATTTGTCTCATTTTATGTGGCACACTTTTCTTTTTGGTCCGTCCCAAAAAAAAATGTCACCTTATTCTAATTGGAAATAATTTGACTTTAGAATTCCCTTTTTATTCTAAATGAAATGAATCTCAACCACACAAATTTCTCAGAATGATTTTGTTGCGCCGAAATTTGACCGACTCTTTTAAAAAAATAAAAAATCAGTTTAAAACTCAATTAATTTGAGAAAACCAATTTTTTAATATTTAAAGAAAAATAGAGTCGCCACCTAATTTTACGGAGAATTAGGAAACCATAAAAATATTTAAAAAGATCTAACA
>JAABOM020000110.1:5525285-5562473 GCA_011800125.2 Solanum clarkiae | reverse complement strand
AAAAAATTGTTAAAAATAAAAATAAAGTCTCCGTAAAGTTTTTGACACCGTGGAGGGTAAAAATTGGGTGTCAACAGATTTTAGACCACAAGTTTCAAAAGTCTTACTTTTTTCCTTAAACACTGTGCCAAGTCAAAGTGTGTCACATAAAATGGAACGGAGAAAATAGGAAAAATTACCTAACTAGGCAAATATATTATATGTAGGGTTGTTCACGGTTCGGTTTGGATCGGTTATTAGTTAGAACCATAATCAAACCAATTTAGTTGGTTTTTAAATTTTTATAACCAAACCAAACTAAATGAAAAAAATAACCATCGGTTTGGTTATTGTCGGTTTGGATCGGTTTGGTTTATTTTTTTTTTTTGATTAGTTTTCGGTTTGAAAGTAATAAGTTTATTGAGGGCATACACATCTCGAGAAATACAAACACCTAGTACATGAATAATCCACAGAAAGCTACTGTGGATTCAATTAAACAATAGTACTTGAGTTAATATTAAACGAACAAAGTTGTTTAGTTAAGCAATACTAAAGTCATTATATACCAAATATCAAATATTTATAGGAAAAAAACTCAAGTTCAACTATCAAATAACTACCCTATAGGAAGGGGTACAAGAAAATTATATGCCAAAACACTAGCAAGAGAATTTTCAAATAGAAATGGTAAAGTTAAAGATTTAAGTTCATTAAAATATGATAAATTTTTATATATTATTTATGAATACTATATAAATAATTATAAAATTTATATATGTAATTATTCGGTTCGATTTTATTATTTTTGCGATTTTTTTATAGTAAAACCAAACCAAACCAAATAGAATCGGTTTTTAAAATTTAAAAACCAAACAAAACAAAACCAAATCAAATATAAAAATTTTGGATCGGTTTGGTTTGGATTGCGGTTCGGTTTGATTTTTTAACCATAACCATGAACAAATCTAATTATATATATTTACATTATACCACTGTAGTTTGAAAAAAATTACAATTTATAGCTATAGTTAAGGTTTTGTTGTTATTTTCTCTCTTCTCTCTCTATGCAATTTCTTGTCAGATATACAATTATATATGTATACCAGCTGCATATATACAATTATTTTGATAGATATATGTAGTCAAAAAGATAGATACACATATACAATTTGCCTCTCTCCACTCTCTGTCCTCTCTTTCTCTCTCGTCTCTCTTCTCCATCTCTCGATCTCACTTGCCAGATATACAATTCATATGTACATTAGTTACACATATACATTTATTTGGCAGATATACACATACAATTTGATAAATATACATATACAATTCGTCTTTCTCCTCTCTCTCTTGATCTCGCTTGCCTCTCCCCTTCCCTCCAAGTCACATAGCCGAAGTTATGTTGTGTAATTATGTAAAATATAGTTATTTGTCCATATTAAATTTTAAGCGTAGACTATTTATGAAAATTCGCCTAATGGGAAATTGTAATCCATATTCAACCCAATCGAATCCAATCATTTGCCACTTTTACTATTAGAATAATTTTATATCAAGCGTTCAAACTCGATACCTCTAAATAAGAATATATCATATACGGATGTCATTCCATATATTCATCCCAACATAATCTAATTTCTTATTGGTCCATATTTTATGCTAATCTAAAATTAGAAAGTTTGAAACAAAAATATTAGTAAGAAATTAAAACACCTTTTTAAAGTTGGTGGGCTTTATGTCCTTTTAAAACTAAATTATGCCTCAATATTAATTCTAAATTATAACTCACAAAATTCATATTGAAATATTTTAAAGATGGCATGGAAATTCTCAAATGACTAATCATGGTGTATTTATCCAAAATACATCTTTTAAACATTATTTAACAAAATTCAGTTTTTTCTATAAGAGAAGTACATTTGTGTATCAAATAATAACTAAATATAATGGCCAAGTCATTTTAACTTAATATAACCAAGAAAAACTGGTTGTGAAGAGGTTATTGTATAGTCGAACACAAAAAAGAGACAGAGATGATTGCCAAACAATACTATAGATAGTTTATGTCTTCTGTTTTATGAATCTTTCTAGTTGACATGATGTACAATTTCAAAACGACCTTATAATAGTTATTGTCCTAAAGGTGACTGAGTTGATGCAACAGGTGAGGGAAGTCAAATATCAGAACATCTTCTTGATCGAACTCGAGGCATTATTACGTGCTTATTGTCATTTTTATAAATATACAAGGCAACTAGGCAACAATTGTTGTGTCCCAGCGGAAAGGGCAGCAACGTGCTGTGCTGCAGTGTCCTTTGTTACCAAACAGGTAATGAGCAAAGGGAATGTGTGGACATAAAGTATTCACTTGGATCTTTCTACACACCAGCTCATGCCCATGCTACTTGCAGCATAAAGGAACAACACATTTGAGAAAAATAATTTGCATTAACTAAAAAATAAAATGAATTCCATGATACATTTGAGCAACATTGAATTTACCCACAAAGAGGGGGCGTGGAGATGACATCCATACCATCGCAATCAACCTTACCTACACTAAAACCAAAACTATTTAACTTGGAAGAACACAACTTGTAATGATGGCATTGTTGCTACCAGTCTTATGTACCGGGGAGGACATCAGTTAGTGGCATTCCATGAAGTTTATCGTCTATGCACCATTAATCACTACTTCATGTACAGTTTTGCCATCTTCCACAATCTTCCCATTGATTTGGGTTCGGGGCCTCTACAGAAAATGCAGAAATCAGTGTCAAAGCAAATCTCATTAAGCGATCAAAAGCTACGATACCTAAGATGGAAATGCATAAATCTCTATACCCATTCGGCAGGATCTCCTGAATTTCCATTCAGCAGTTTGTGATTCTCTTCTTTAGACTTGCTATCCTTAGTCACCGGAAGCAACAAGGCACTAGTTCGATCAGGCAGTTCTGCAAGAAAGACCTCAGTACTTCAGCTATTCAACATTCCTCTTGTGTGATGAACAAATTTGGGAGGGGTGAAGGACAAAAACTAGATCAAATAACTCATCAGAAGATAAATCAGAAATAAAAACTAACCTGGCAATGTTTTATCAATGAAGAACACCACAAGGTTGACAGTGTACCTGTACCAAATTAACATGGCTCAATCAAGTGTTCACAATAACAAGAATGTGCCAAGGAGTACATCAAGAAAAAAACCATCACTCACCATGCTACAACGACATCAACAGTGTAATGCTTGCGTGATGCAATAATCAAAAAGCTCTGTGCAATAACAGCTAACCAAGCACACTGTTTTATAAACCTGGAGAATTAAATAGATCAGTCAATGATAAATACAAGCTGTGTCGAGAAACGTAGAAAATATAGAGATGAAGCTTAAGCAAAGGAAGCAGAAAGTTCTAGTCACTCCGTTGACACGAAAGATATATGTACCACACAATGCAGTTTTTTGCTGTTGTACCATAAAAATATGAAAAAGATTCAAAAGAAACCCTTCCCAACATGAATTTACAGAACCCAAGGCAGACATATCTTCTAGGTAAATGATTGAAAGGAAGGGAGAAAATGAATCAAAGGAAGTAGGAAAGTGATGGTGTGCCATCCCACTTAATTAGGCTAACTACTTCCAGTACAACTCACACTGAACTCCCCCACCTCCCCACCAAGTAATGGGTGTTTTGCATAGTTCATTGTCATGAGAACTAAGATTCAAATGATTAGGAGATATCAAAAAGTCATTTAAATCATTATTGCTGTAGTACCTTCGTGTTCCGTATTTCTGGTATGTCCGCACAAAGACTAGGGAGAATATCATATGAGATGAAAATATAAGATCACCACAACCATAAAGCACACCACGAGGAACTGCACATTCACAAAACTCACATAAGTGTCTAAATTAAAGGATGATCCTTTAGATACCAGGAGGAGCAATCAGTAAAGGAAAATGCAACTTACCAATCAATAGCGCTTGTAAAATGTTGTCAGGAGGAGGAAGCGTGGCAAGCTTTGAACCCTAGTCATTTGCAGGAGAGAAAAAGTTAGTTGACATTTTGTCAAAAAAGATAATAAAGTAAGCTGAGGCACAGCTGACACACAGCAAAACAAAAAGGTTCTAAAAAAACAGTAACGAAAATAGCATTTACCTCACGACAGTGATAGTTTGGACCAGGAAGCTGTGTAGAATAGAATGTTATGATCCGAAGGAATTGACAACCCTGTTACAAACATTTTCTTAACCAACTTAGAAAATATAACGGATATCAAGATCTCTTTTATTTGTAGTCATGTAAACAAGAATGACAAGTAGGTGAAGGAATACAAGAGAAAGTAATTCTGGCAAAGAAAAGGGGCACTTACAACTAAGAATGCCAATACCCTGCACCATATCAGAACGGTATAGATCTTTTTGGTCTTCAAAATGAAAGGATGGAATGTCCACTGCAGCGAAGCATGAGAGAAGCATATTAACTCCACAACAAAGTAAAGATTACAACTATCACATCCGTAAAATCCACTACAGGGTAAAGGAAAATCTGATTGACCACCACATTAACATAATTTAAACTAAAATCCAAAGTTTCCCTGTTTCTAAAGCCTGAAGCAGCCTGGCATCACGGTTTGCCTAAAACAAATGCATGTGTGCTTTCTATAAACTTAAATTCGAAAGCATAAAATCCAGTTTCACTTATAATCTAGTCAAGTAAAAGATAAGAAGTTATAGAGAAATGAACTCACCAAGACAAAAGATAGAAAGATGGTGGTGAATACAGTTTCACTTATGTAAGCTCTATCTTGTCCAAGCTCCTGGAATTTTAACCCATACATAAAAGGTCAGTATGCAACTCCCATAATAGTGGGGGAGAAACAAACATAAAAACAAGAAAACTAACCGGAAGAAGATAGAAGCCAACGTCCTGAAGAATTGGTCCAGGCCGATGAAAGTAATGCACCCCTCTAGCAGCAAGTCCATGGATATACTGAAGAAAAAATATAGAAGTTTCACAACTCAGGAATCCATAAAGCATTAAGATAAGGATTAAAAATGACTATAGAGCAGAGAAACATAATATCATCACATTATTTGCCAAAAATCATATCAACAACCATAGAAAATGAGCACAAGTTCTATGATTCAGTAAGAGATCAGCAAAAAATATTTAACAGCTCCTCAACCTCCGGTCACTTCAAACAAACTCTGCCCTGCCTAGACAGAGGTAAAAGCACATACTGCTGAAGGAAACATTGAGCAAATCGCGAAAGCGGTTGACTTCAAATGGAGGAGTTTTTAGCTGTCAAGAAAACATTTGACAGCTCCCAACATCCCATCAATCCAGAGAAACTCTGCCCTGCCTAAACCGAGGAGAAAGAAAACCTTGCTAAAGGAAACACTGAATAAATTGAAAGCAGTTAACTACAAATGAAAGAATTTGTAGTAACAAACTGTAGAATCAAAAGCAGTTGAATTTCAACCTAGCTTATGCTACTTGCTACTCCATGCAAGTCCAAAGCAAAAAAAAAAAAGACTTTACTTTCTGTAAGAAATGGAGTAGGATAAACTCTACTTGTCTAAATTTTAGCAACTGCTATAATTGACTACAAATGGAGTACTTCGTAGTAACAAACTATAATCATAGAAATTAAGTTACAGTCCTAGTACTCCCTTCCTTCCCAGGTCCCCCACTAAAAAAATTCTTCTCTTAATGAAGTAAGAACTACTAAACGCGTACACCATTAAAACTTGAAACTTCTAGAGTTCTCAGCAAAGTAAAACTACAACTGTTTATGCCAAAAATGCTATGCTTGTAGATGGCATCATTGAAACCTTTATAAATCCTAAACCCAAAAAGTACCAAAAGGACCATGCAATCAAGCACCCCAAAATAACCACAAAACGAAAAAGGAATTGATCAAAAAGAAGAACATATAGATATATACCTGACAAATCAAACCACCAAGAATATACTTCCAATTTTCAGCAAGAAGATTGATCTCTGTTGTTACCTCTGCACAAAATCTCTTCCACAACTGCTCTCCATAAACAACAAACCAACACAATCAGGAAAAAGGGATCTCCAGAAAAACAAAATTAAGCAAACCCCACAAGTAAAAATTCAAAAAGAACGAACCTTTGAAGCCTCGCGACCAATGTAAAACGACATATCTTTATCTGTACCAACCAGAGCCATATTACATCACAAACCAACCATGGCGGTCAACATCCTTCAACCTAAACCTTCCTTCCACTTCAGAGCAAATCCCAATACCTCCTTTTTCCCCCTTCTCTCCCAAAATTCAATTCAAACAATCAGAAAGCAAAATAAACTTCAACCCGATCGGAACCCGGAAAACGTCAACTCCGATGATACCCAACCGATCTCAAAGAGAAACCTAAATTACAAAAACCCAATTGACCCAAAAAATCAATTGACAATGAGTGTACAAATAATGAACACTTCAGTAAAAAAAAAATAATAATTTACACCAGTCGCCGGAAAATTCTTATTGGAGGATAAGCCGGTGTAATTTTTTTTCTCTCTCTAGAAACTGCTTGATTTTCTCTCTCTAGAAACTACCCTTTCTCTCTCTTTTAGATTTCTTCTTTGTCTGCTAAAAACGCGAGATGAACACGGAGGACAGTTGAGAAGAGAGAAGAAGAGATTTGAGAGAAATATATATATAAAGAGTTTTGCTACCTTTTTCTTTTTTGAAATAACAAAGTAAATAAAGAAGAAAAAAAGATACTGTGTAAAAGAAAATTCCCTTAAGGAAAAAGGGAGGAAATTGGGGACTCATATAAAAAAAGATCTTCCATGTTGAAAAATATTCCAAAATTTGTTTATTATGTATTTTTATTTTAATTTGTTTGTTCTATTTAATTTTAAATTTATTTAAGAAGAATATTTTTTCTTTTTTAGTAAGTTTTTAATTTTACTTTTTTATATGACATGTTTAGTTCTATAGAATAAAAAATTATTTTTTATATATTTAATATATTTTTAAATTAAGATTATAAAGATTTAGAAGTCTTTTTATTACTTTTTAAAATTTCTGAAGAGTTAAAGTAGGATAAACAAATTGAAATGGGTAGAATTTTTTCTTATATATTTAGATTCTGTAAAATTTTTGAGTTGAAACTTTAAGGTTTTTAATATTATGATTTTGAAAATTTGAAATTATGTTTGAAAATATATTTTTTAAATAAGATTAAATTTTTGTAAATAAAAGTCCCAAAATTCAAAAAGAAAAAATTGTCTAAATCTGTTTTTCGGAAATGTGAAATTTTTGGAGAATAAATTTTCATAATGGATCAAATTTCTTAATCAAATAAATATTTATATATAAAATTTTAAAATTTGATTCAAAATTTATGATCAAACATTAAATTATTAGTTTAAAAAAAAATTGACAGGTAATAATAAGAAGGTATACTGAGCAACAATTTCTAAAATTGTTATAATTAAATATTCTATTTTTCCTTTAATCCGCTGAATTTAATTATTCATGAAAATATTTAACTATGTTTTTTGACTTCAGTTTAAATATCTTCTTCCCCTTTAATTTCAATAAAATATTATCATAGACATTTAGATATGTGTTATTTTTCATATTATATATTAAAAATCTATTTACACCAATTATTTATATCAAATTAATATATATATATATGATATTTGGTGTTTGCATCAAACTATTAAACAACAAAATAAGGTTAGAATATATTTTAAGTAAATAAAATATAGGAACACGAATGTGAGTTAAGATATTCATTAGATTAATGCTAATATCAAATCTAGACAAATTTTTATCACATTCGAGACTTTTAGCACTTAATTATAATTAAATAATTATATTTTTACTTTATTAAGCCACTTGAGTACAATAAGTCAATAAGATAAATTTATTTTAGTGTAAATATTCCATACAAACAAAATATTTACGCTGAAAAATATTAAATATTTAAAGAATTCTTATAAATGAATCATAACATTTGAGAGTAGAATTTTTATGTATTCTTGTTTACCATTTTATTATTTAGTCATTATTTATTTTGTTCAATAGTATTTTTAGAAATTCCAATTCTTATTTAAATCGTGTAATAGTATGACCAAACTCTAAAATAAAAATTGACAAATTTCGATTTCAAAAAGCTAAAGTCCAAGATTTAACTTAATCGATGAACTTACCATAAGTTAATGGTGATGCATTTATTTCTCTTAGTGCGAGTTAACTACTTATAAAATTAAATTGATTTTTAGTACAAGCGTGATCCTCTGAAATCTTTATAAATTTAAAATAATAAAATAAAACCTTTTTATAATATATGAAAAAGCACTGCACATGGAAGCAATGACTCATCATGGATGAGTCTGTTTCTTTCTTCGTTAAATATCTGGAATTTGAACTTTAATATAAAATTTTTAATAAAAAATATTTATTTAAATGAGCCTTATATAGCGTAAAATTAAATTAATCAAACTCTATCATCAATTTGAAAAAGAAAAAGATGATTGACCAACTTGGTTTTTTTTTTCAAATGTTAATATAAAAATAGACCGTTATATTCGAGGAAAAAAATATATTTGTTTGTAATGTTTTTAGCGGAATCCGAAGTCACGAGGCTCACGGCTCGATGACCGAGAACAAATACTCAAATTTTCTAACACAACTGAACAATTTTATCTTTTTCTATTTTTAATTGTTTATTTGTTATTCAGTTAGAAATTATAATATTTTGGAAACTAGAATTATAATCTATATACACCTAATTTTTAATGTAAATCTGAAACATTTAGTTAATTTCATCATAAATTTACACAGTCAAAAAATTATTTTAAGTTAAAAGTTTTATCTAACTTTAGTAAAAATAAGAACATCATATTTATTCTGAAAAATAAGTCTTATAATTTGTTTGGCCAAACTTTTATGAAGGCAAGAGCGTGTTTTTGTTTAAAAAAAAAATTGGAGCTTATTTTAGTAAATTAAAGTGTTCTATGCAAATTTTTAGGAAAAAATATAGTACTAACTCGAAGCTTTTCCAAAATATTGATGTTAGGATAAATGACTAATCTAATATTAACAGAAGTGTCTCTTTTCTTTTATGCTTTTTTTATCAAAGAAAAGTGTTTATCTTAGAAAATGCTTTCGACTAGCTTTTAGGGAAAAAAAAAATGTTTTCAAGTATAAGCAATAAATAAAGAAAAACAAAGTTTTTAGAAGTTTTAAAAAGAGACACTCTTTTTGTAGTTTTTCATTTGATGTCTGGACTCCACACGAAGCCACTAATTTAATGCACTGTAAGGATTATTTTGTGGCGATGCTTTCAGTAGAATTCTTTTTATACACAAGGTTCGAACTCGAAATTTCTAATTAAAAATGAAATAATCACATATATCATTGCACCACAAGCCATATCGATAATATACACTTTTAAAATATTAATAGAGCACAAGAATATTGCTCTAATATAAACAAAGATATTTGTTAAAATTAATTAATCAAAGATAAAATCTGATTTTATTTCTTCATATCTACTACTATTAGATAACTCGTCTCTCTCTCTATATGGCATATCTATCCTGAATTAACTAAGGTGCCTGCAAATTAAAATCGATGAATTTCGTTATTTAAATGAGAAATGTTATTTACACAATTTTAAAAAGTTCAAAAATTATTTAAATAATAACAATATTAATAAATAATTGAACAAAGAATCTAGAAGCCAGGTAGGATACAACTCAGAAATACTAGGTCCACGTGAGCATCATTAACATTAATTAAACCGTTTTATTAACTGATGTGATTTAAAGCCTTAATCTCAGGGCCCCATTACCACATAATCTTTTCACTTTATGGCATGTTTGTCTCTGCATTTTATCCTAATTCTTTTCTGTTATTTTTTTACTGCACAATTCATAAAAACGTTCTGTCCCACTTCATAAAATGCCAAAAGTTCGTTTTATACTTTGTACCATTATAATTAATGTAAATAATAAAGTACTAAAAAATTGATATTATTTTTCAAAATAATGTCCAGTCTATCTGCCAGAGCCAGCCAATCTTGGAGGATCATTTAAATTTAAATTCAAATAAAGCCGGCTAACTAACACAATGCAAATATTTTAAATTATTTATCTCTTCGTTCTGATCGTTAAAATTGTCATAAATATTTATATCAAAATAAATGTCTATTATGCTTTTTTGGATGCAATTTTATTTGGATTATGTATAATAATTTGTACATTGAGTTATACGCTTTATATTTTTAAGAAAAAATAACATGTAGTTTTTAGGGTAAATGCATTAAAAAGGGATAAATTTTAGCGGATAGTGCTGCTACGGTTGGTGGCAAACTTGTTTTGGAGAAACATGTATAAATAGCTTATATACCGTAGGACGATTACAATTCTGAAGATGCAGTACTTATTAGTGAGTATTTAGTATATGAAGATATTTATACTTCTTTCACATATGAAAATACAAAATTCATACTTATTTGACAAGTCAAGACCCTGAAATAAAGATTTTCATAACTTATTTTAGCAATTAAATTATAAATTATGGCACGATTAATTCGATATAGTGGGTAAGTTGGATATCAATCAATTCAGTAGGTATACAAACCAAATAATGACAGAGTTTTTGAGTGAAATTTTTGGAATAAAAAAAGCACAAGGTTTGAAAATGTGTATTGTACATTTTTATTTTTGTGGTTTTCCACCAACTTGAGAGAAGAAGAAAATATTATAGGGTTATTTTGGAATTAAGGATGAAGAACTTATAGTGATCTATCTATATTTGATAAAAGTGAAAGACCCCCTAACATAATTTGAATGGAGGCTGGTCTTATGGGGCGGCCCTCTGTGGTGCGAGCTGGACCTGCCATAGCTTATGACTATAGCAATGGGAGAGCCCAGCAAAGAGAAAAGTAAGGAAGCCCCTCTCCTTACAGTAGTCAAGTGGCTGCACGCCTCTCTGCTTACGATCAAGTGCTATTGCAGACATTGCAATATATGTGGACAAGCCCTTCATCAATTGTGTATGGACAAAATATGTATCCAAAAGCAAGGTAAGAAAGGATTTAGCTAACGATTTTTAGAGGAAAAAGCATTGACCCTTTTAATTGTTTAAGCATCCATTTTGTCGTGAGTTTGAAGTTGAAACTTGAAAATTTGAATTTTAAAGCTATGACTTTTAAAATTTGAAGTTATATTTGAACATATACGTAATTTTGAAAGTAAAAATTTAAAAATATCTGATTATTAAAATTTTAAAATCTTATCTAATTTTCATAATTATCAATAGTTATGCTTGACATTGGTCCTATATACAAATAAACAATAGTATCTTGTTTCAAATTTTCTTTATTCTTTAACCAGTCCTTTCTCTTTTTTCAACTTAAATTTCAACTATTATTTTCTTTTTTCTAGCTCAAAGAGGGTAGCTAAAACGTATCTTTCATTTCATGAAAGAAGAAAAAAAATTCAAGTAGAATTGTAGTGGACTAGATTTTGCTAACCAACTAACTCAATCAATATGACTTTAATTTCTATTTTGGTGTACATATGGCATAGCTACATAAATAAAGGTAATCAGTTGAACATCTTTCATTAAAAAAAAGTATTTTGTATTTTATATAAATAATAATTATACTACATATGTAAAAATCACTTCCATACTAATTAGGATAATCAATTAATTATTCTACGTCCAATTTTCAACTAGAATTAGATTATTACTTCTTCCTTATTTGAATCAATAAAATATTCGACAATTGCTAAATTGTCATAAGTTCTAATTAGTGATCTCTATATATAGGAGGTTTATAAATAACTAATTTATTAAAATTAATAAATTTTTTATTTTTTTATAAGTTAATAAATAAATTTAATTTTTTTATAATATTTATTATCAAATAAAATATATATTTTGATAATGCACAAAATGACAGAAAAAGGGAAAAAAGAACCGATGAAATGTCTGCGCGCTCAAATTCTTTGAATTTTGTCCGTGAAATAGTGGGCTTGAAATTTTGAAGTGCTCAAAGGTCTAAATTGGGTTCCATGGGTCAAAATTTATTGGTGGCGTGGGTTCCATGGGTCAAAATTATTGGTGGCGTCAACTCATACTTTTATTTATACACATCATTATTTTTTTTATTTTAATAGTTTTCTTAGTCTTCTAGATTTTGGTGTTACTAATCCAACCTGTATTAAGCACGGTTGATGCAACGAGCTCATTTCAAAAGATAAAATTTTTATTTTTTGTGGTAAGAGATTTTAAATTTGAGACCTCTGACATATTAATCTCAATCTCAAACTACTGGAACACCTTGAAGAATAATAATTCAATTCAATTCAAAAGTTTTGAGTTGAACAACCAATAACACGTGATAGTGTACTTCTACTAGATATATTTGTCTTACGATAAATGTAATCTTATAATTGTTGAGTATATAAACAATCCTTTGAATTAATCATTAGAGTAAATTTTTTATTTAGATACTCAGCTTGTGAATTAATTTAAATAAACGTCAGAATATATGATAAAGTGTTTTTACCCTCTAACTAAATTTTGTAAAATATTTCTGTGTGTCAATCTTAATTGAAACTTTTCTAGCAAATATTTCATGTCATCTTAGTTGGCATGAATAAATATTTTGAATTAATTATCTAAAATATTTCAGACAAATATCAATTATAAGATAAACCTCTACCTGTCTCTTTTTTCAGAATTTGTCCATTTAAAAAAAAAATCATCAAACACAAATATTTGGATAATGCAGACAAAAATACTTCTAAATGATTTACTAGTAGAAACTTTTAATAATTCAAAATATTATTGTCATATACTCTATTTTGAAATAAGTCATTAAAAATAAGTAGATCTTGAAACTTAGGATAAACAACAGATAAAAATTTAGAATTCAAATTAATAAGCTTGCAATTTCTTTCATAGAGTTCAAAGTCTTTTTAACATAGATAAATCTTTTTATTAGTATTGTTGCAGATGTGTATTCAAGATTTTGAAACAATGTATGCACAATTATAAAACAATGAAAATCAAAATATAAATTTAATCGATTTGATATTTAGATTTAAAACCATTAAAATTTTAAAATTATGTTATTGATTAAATTCATTGATTGTATGTTAAATCATCCGGTTTAACTATTTATAATATACATATCTGGTTTAATTATATAAAAATAATACAATGCTTAAAAAAAATTCTAAACTTTTCAATTTTGAAAAAAAAAACCGCAATAATGTATGTATATGATATATTTTAAATGGAAACTAATATTTGTGATCTCATTTAAATTATTAAAAAGGAAAAAAAAATATTCAACGGTGAGGGATTTGCCCCAGGGTATAATTCATTTTCATGGGGTCAGTTGTTTTAAAAAAGGAAAAATCCAATTACGTCAGTACTTAATTTATTTATTTTAATTTATATCTATCTTTCTCCCTATTGAGTCGTGAAATTTCTTGAATCCAATAAACGTCAATTTCATATTCTTTTGAACAAAAATGTATCCAAATGGCAAGAAGATTCTGCCAACTAAGGAAGCTTCCATTCATACTTCAATTAATGAACAAGACATTTGACATGTGAAATCAAAATTTCCTTCGTAATTCATACGTAAACCAAGACTAAACTCAATAAAAGAAGAGGACATTTTGTTTTTTTCTCTATTTATGGATGATAAAGAATCAATAATAGTATCGATCAGGGTGGCAGAGTTGATGCAACAAATGAGTCAAGCTCGTTATACTGGACTAGTCTAAGATAATTTACATGTTTCTATATGATTTGCATGTAAATTATTACGTGTAGACGAATATATGTGATGCGTATATGAGAAATAGTGACCGTAAATTTTTAAATGTTAGCAGAGGTGTATAGAGGATTTCGAAATAATGTATGCATAATTATGAAAAAATAAATTTAAGATATGAATTTCGCCGATTTGACCTTTAGTTTCTTACCACTAAAACTGTTAAAATTGTAAAATTATAAGTCCAAAATAATCTTTTTATTAACATTATTGTAGAGGTGTATTCAAATTTTCGAAATAATGTGTGCACAATTATGAAAAGATGAATTTAAGATATAAATTTAATCAGTTTGACATTTAGGTTCTTATCATTGAAACCATTAAAATTGTAAAATTAAAGTCCAAAAGTATTGAGATCGATTGAACCTGTTAATTGTATGTTATATCATCCAATCTGTGACAAAGCTGATACAACAGATGAGTCGATCTTGTCATACTGAACTAATCTAAAATAATTTATATATTTTTATATGATTTATATATAAGTTATTACGTCCAAGGCGAACGCATGCGATGCGCGTTTTTCAATGTTAGTAAAGGTGACAAGTGGGGTTTCTTTAGCCAATTGGATGACGCGACAAAGCTAATTGACACCTTCGATAATATTCGCTTAACTTTTTGTAATCAATTATTTGATAGATGCTGTACTGATTATTTTCTTTAGTTTAGTAAAATATTACTATGAATGTATAGTAACGCATTCCAATAAAATTGGCGTGATTTAAATTCAAAAATTAGTTCATATTGTGATTTTTTTTTTGTATAAAATCATATAAATAGATGTATCTCAATTAGAGATGGGTAATGGATCCAGCGTATACTATGATAAATTCATTTGAATTTTAATAATTTTTGATGAACATAAATTTATACATACATAAAAATTCATAATTTTAAAAATATATTAAATTCAAGCTAAAAAAAATTGAATTAATGAACTCATAAACCAACATAAAATATTTTAACATTTACATAAGTTTTAGATTGAATATTTGGAACATGCACGTATAAGATGTGTTGTCTACCTATTAGATAAATCGAGAAAGAAGATATAGACTTTAATATCATGTGAAGAAAAAGTAATCTCTATATCCAAATTAACTCAATTAGTTGCTCAACAATAATTTCAACGATGAGCATAGATTTATATGAGAAATATATTAAAGTTATAATAAATACTTATTTTGGTTTTTTTGGTTTTTTTTAGTTATTATGATAGATTTTGTTCTTTTAAAATTGGGGATAGAAGAAATAGAGAGGTGGATTACAATATGAAAAATCGAATCCTCACTAACAAGGTGAATATCCAGGTAGTTAACCAATTGAACTACTAAGATTTCCTAATTATTGTGATAGATTATGTGTCATCCTTAAGAAAAAAATTAATCTTTGACTATAATATTTTTTATTAATTTTCTATGGCTCTTCATTCTTGAATAATTAAGGGCAACATTAGAAAAAAAAAATAGTTCTTTTCTTATTATTTAAAATGTCAATTATTTAAAACAAGGAGTATAGAGCACATGACAACTAAAAAGAACATAGGGAATAATTTTTTTTCCGTTTAAAAAAGAATAACCCGCTTAATCTGTTAAAATTTTTTTAAAAAATAAATAATACTTTTTCTTGTTATTTAAATTAATGTAATATTAAATGAAAATTAAAACTAAAATGAAGCAAAAGAATTTTTTTTGACACAGATTAAAATAGAAAGTATGTTATTTTTATTTTTAAACGAGAGGAAATATGTATTAAAATATTCTAACATATCATGAGATTATAATAATTCTAACTGTGGAGTCGTTATCCTTTTGAAGGTGTTTTTTTTATATATAGAAAAAGGAGTTGGGGGATTTTTTAAATTTTCACACTAATGGCTGACGTTTTGTATGAACAAATATCTTAGGCCTCAAAATTTAAAAAATATATACACACACAATCATCATGCAACATGATAGCATGTTACACTAAGGCAACAAATAATTGTAATTATTAATTTCAATGATTATAAGAATTAATTTGCCAAAGAAAATAAAAATATTTATTTTAAAAGGGCAGCCGAGTTGACGGAGTCAATGGTCAAAGATAAGCACTTTTTGTTCATTTTATTTATTTGTTTTAATATATATATAAAAAAGATATATTTTATTTTTCAATATCAATTATTCATTTAAATCATTTCAACTCCATCAAATGCTCCCCTGTCCACTTATGTTATGATATTGCTCTTTTTGAAAGTTAATTTTAATTAATTTTTAAAATTATATTAAATTAATTAATTTAATATTTTAAAATAAAATTTAATTTTTTTTAAGAATTGTACTATTGATTGCAATTTTTTTATATCAATATAATAAAAAAATGTATCTTAAAATATTAGTTAAAGACATATAATTTGACTCTAAAAATAGAAATTATACCACTAAAGTGGAACGACGGAGGGAGTATTATACAACAATTATATAAATATCATTGGTAAAATATATACTTTATTTCTTTATGAGAAAATTATGCGGATAAACAAACATATACTAGTTAATTAGCTAACATAGCTATAATTTGAATTAATTACGACTCGTGACAAACATCTAACTGTAATTACAGTTTGAATTTTACATAATTCGCGTGATTTATACAAACGATGTGTGCGATTGTACAAAAGTTATGCGCGAATCAAATTGTATAGTGAAATATATAAACAGTGTGAATTGTATAACGAATTTATACAAACGCTGTGCACGAATTATGCAGTGAAATATACAAATATTGTACAAAAACTGCAAATTGTATAGAGAATTATACAAATATAAATGTTGCTATAACTATAATTACGAAATGTAATTACCCAAACTATAATGATAAAATATAATTAAGATACCCAAACTATAATGATGAAATATAATTAAGATATGACTGTAAGCAAAAATTCCCGTGAATAAGTTAAAAGTGATTAAAAATGTAATTTTTGAAAGAGTTTGTTTGAAAATTGAGTAAAATTGGGATTTTGGAATATATAGAGACTGGTCTTGGCCGCCTAGGGCGGCTTATTTAACCTGACCACGACCTTTTTTCCCATATCTTTTCCTCATAGACGTGTAATTAACGTGTTTGAATGATAATACTTTTAAAATAATTTTAAAGTGAAATGAATGAAACTATTTCATTCTAAAATTGTGATCTAGAGTTTGAGTTTGAGGGTTAGGGATTGAAAAATAAAATAGATGACAAAAATAGCGATTTATTTACCTTTATCATCAAGATTTAGTTATTAAATTTTGATTTGGCAGATATATTCCTATTTATTAATAGGTTCCTAATATATTTACTCACTATATTTTTTAAAATATTAAATTAATTATAGTAAATTGAGGGTATAATTGAAAAAGATTGTCAAAGTGTGAAAATGACATCAGTATCGGACCAATCGTGTTCGGACAATGAAGCTTACATTTATGCACACATTGGGTCATCCTATTATGTGCTGAATCTTTTGCTCGCGTAACATAAAAGGTAGTCGCCCATTCGTGAAGATTCAGAAATCTGCTGAACATTTCAGCAGCAGAATTTGATACTCGTATCCAGTTGAATTTAAATTTTAGTGCTCCGCTAACATAAAAAAGCCGGGGGGGGGGGGGAGAGAGAACTTTAAGATCAGGCTAACAATAATTCTTCTTTTCCACTTCTTCAAACTTCAATACAATGTGTTATGAAATTCAGTTCTTAAGTTTAGTTTTTCAATCCAAAGCTTCATGATACTACGTTCTTAAATTAAGTTTATTTGATGTCTTCAAATTCAATTTTTCTAATTCAAACTTTAAGAATGTTATGTGTTTAAATTTGAGAATCATGCTGGATTGTGAAATGAAAATTATCATAGACATGGATTTAAAAAAGATTAGAAAAAAAAAGTAAGATAAGCTAAATGGAGAAGAAGAGGAGAAATCCAATGTGTTTGGTACGAAAGAAAACTTTTTTCTGAAAAATATTTTTAATTTTTTCATATTTGATTAATTTCAATATTTTCAAAATCAACTTGTTTCTTTGATTAAAAAATCTTAAGTAACAATCCAAAAATGTTGGTTGATCTGATTTTAGATAATTTGCAAATCCTGTTTAAAAATCTTAAATTAAAAAAAATCCAAAAATGTTTGCTACTAGTGGACTTTATCCTTATCAACTAAGACCCTTATTAATTATTTGGAGGAAGTCTTTGGGATTATGTTTCTAGGAAATAATTGTAATTTGTAAAGGTCGTGTGAACTATTATTTTTTTTTATGAAAGAATATATTTTATTCATAAACAATATGTGTATTGATTTGTTTCCTTCTTAATTCTTTTCTCCTAGTCAAAAGCTGTTAATGACGTATTGCTTGAAAGCAGGATGATTTTAACCTCCTTAAATATTATTTTGATCTCTTTATAAATATCTTCATAACTTATGAGATAAATCATCTTAAAAAATAAACTATTAGAAATAAACAAAAATATGTTACTATAATCTACAAACACTAAAAATAAGACTGGTGTCACATATGATATGGACCAAAATGATAACTGTTTGTGATGGATAAATTGAATAACATTTCAGATTATGAAATCTATTAATGGGTCCTATATGTCTACATAATGTTTTTGACTGTGACTTAAGTCCTAGATAACGAATTAAGATTTTCATGGGTCCAATAAATTATTTCCTCCATTTCAACTTATATGTCACAAAATATACAAATAAAATGCAATTTTTTAAATAATTATATAATTATAAATTATCTCACGAGAAAATTATAAAGTTGAATGCAGAGGCCTATGCTAAAATAAAGTTAGGATTTTGAAGTGTCAAGAGGAAAAGTTTTTGGAGTAGTTGAAAAGTCCCAATCCTAAGTACGTAGGATTTACTTTAGTCGTGCTTCTTCTAAACATCATAAAGCTACTTTATACTCCACCCTCGTTCATTTTTAATTATTATTATTTTATTTTTTGAGGTTAAATTATGAATTTTGATCAATAAGAGCATTTAACAACGCTCTAGGTTAAGCTCCAGCGAAATTATCATTCATATGTTTTAAGATGTATTATTTTCATCATATTAGTATGAAAAAGTTAGCAATTTATAACATTTTTCATATAGTTTTCAATCATTCTGATTTTAAATTTTATATATTAATTTAGTTACTTCAATTTAGCTTTAAATTTTAATCAAATTGACTTAAAAAAATAAAACAGTAAAAAGTAAAAATGAATGGAGGAAGCATTAGTTGCTTTTATTAATGCTATGTATTCCTTCATTCTTAATCATAAAATTTAAGATTTGAGTATTTAAAATGAAATTACCTTTGGAGGGAGTGTTTTATTCATCAAAGTGCGATTTTCAATATGAATTTGAATTATTCTGCCCTCAAAATAAATACCGAAAGTTAATAATCGAAAAATCATAAATAAAAATAAAATAGTATGCATTGGCAAATCTATACAATTATGCGTTTGTTAGATGCTCTGATTCCTAGTTTGAATTCAATATATGTTTTGGTGACAAAAACAAGTATAAATAACCTTAATAATCGTTGACAATTAAATTTTGAATTTGACAAAAAAGATTTTAAAGGTAAGACGATTAACTGATTAAGTACTATGACTGCGAGGTTTATTTTATTTTATTTTTTAGAAAAAAGTCAATTATAAATGTTGTTGAAAATTGTTAGGCATGCACTTAACTTTGAATTAGCTAGCTAATGCGTTTATTCTCTTTTTTGTTATAAATTTAATTTAGTTGACTAATGTATGGACACGAATATAAAAATATCTTAATAATGAAGTTATGTCTATATATGGATAGAGGGAAAAAATAAAAAAATACATAAAATCGTACATCTCTTATATGTTATAAGAGTATATTATTGTTCAACTGTATATATATACGTTATTATAATCCTTGTTAATTTTAAATTTGCTAAGAGTAAACGTCTAATATAAGTCCGCTTGTCATTGGTTTGAAAAAGATTTTGTGATAGCAATAACTCAAGTTATGCATTTGACTAAATTATTTTAGAGGTATTTTTATTAGTGGTTATATTTGATGAATATTTTCAAAAAGTGTTTTAAAGTGTTCAATTAAAAAAAAAAACCCAGAAAGTAACTAATTATTTTTGTTATGGACTTGTTTATTAATTTAATACTATAAAGAAAAAAATCCAAGTAAAAAGAGTAATGTTTTGTCTTATTAATCCTAACGAAAATAGTGTTATTTTATTATTTACAAGCATGTAAAAAATAAGAACATATTACATTTTAGGTTTATAACATATTCTAAAATGATATTACATTGTAAACGTACTATTCTAGTTATTAATTTTGTAAAGATGAACTTTTGGCATGAGTAATTTTATACTTAAAACAACTTTATATATTTTTTTGGAGAAATTATTTTTTGCAACTTTTGCTTAAAAGCTGAAAAATAACTTCTACTATTATTCGATAACACTTATACTATTTTTTCATAAAAAAAAATTTTTGACCAAACAAATATAATTTTTTAAAATAAGTTTATTTTCAACAAGATATTTTTAACGAGTTGACAAAACAAGCAAATATGAAAAAATCCCTTATTCCCATTCTTTTCTGTTACTGCAGTCCTAATTTCCTATTTTCAAGCAATGACATAATCAAAGAACAAAAAAACAAGACGTTGAAAACTAAGCTTGTAATGGGTGGCCACTTGGCCATCTAGAGAAAAAAAAAACACATTATAATATGCGAGATGGGATCAGCAAGGATATTTTATGAAATAATTATAACTCACATTTTATATATGGTAGTAATTTTATCATTTTAGTAAAAATAAAAGAAGACAAAGCATTAAAATAATCTGAAAGTAGCTAATATGTCTCAAGTCAAATATAGAATAAAATTAATATTAAATTTTATATTAGAATTATTATCCTTATTCCATATGTCAAACGATGCAATTTTCTCAACTTCCCACTTCATTATCACATCTTCCAATTGCCAAAAATTCAAAAAGAACAAGACATAGGACAATAAGTAGCAAAACAATATCCACAATTGCATACTATTTCAAAGACGATTATTTAAACACTCGAATATAAAACTTCTAATTATAAATAAAAAGGTATTTACCACAGTGCAATATTTGCAGGTCATGATTTAGTTTTCAAATGTACTTCTTTCAGCTCAAGGTTAACCAAATTTTATTCTAATGTCTACTATATATAAAAGCCGTTAAATCACAGATTTTGGCTTAACTTTGAAATTATATTTGAAGATTATTTCAAACAAGTATTTGTTTATCAAATTAACCCTTCATTTTAACTTTAAACTTGAAATATACAATTTAAAGTTTGAAATAAAAGTTTCAAGAATTTGTTAAATTTTCACTCACAAAACTTCAGTTTTCACATTTAAATCCTATTTTAATTTTTTTTTTTCAAATTTCAACCAACTCATATACAAATGTCTTGGGCCCAATTAATCCTAAAAGAGCCCAAATATGAAGAAAACCCAGTTACTGAAAGCCCAATTACCATTTCCCCTCACCAACCAAGCACACGAGTTTCCTGTGTATGGCTTCTGCTCCATTTCCATTGACCCTTTTCCCTTCAATACTCCAAAGGTAAATGAAAAGAGTTAAACTTCTGCTCTATTTCCTCCTCGTATTTCTCTGGGGTTTGATTTTCTTTAATATTAGTGAATTCTTTGGCCTTTATGTGCAGATACTGAAGCAGTTGATGACTTGAACTGTATTAACAATGTTGTCAGCTTCAAATTTACAGGCTATGTCTTTGAGACCTCGAATCATCCAACCCCACTTCTGCAATGACGTGAGTTTTTCTTTTTTGCCAAATTATTAGTACTTTTTTTTCTAAGTGAATATGGGTAGGTATACAAAAAGGGAAAGAGTGACATTTGTTGGCAACAACTAGGTAAGCTTCAATCCCAGTATTTGTAGAACTGTTTAATTGTAACTGAATGAGGTAGGAAAAGGGAATAATTGATTGTTAAGGTGTGTTTTAATGTATAGATCTTGATAGTTCATGCAGGAAAAAGGGAACACTGATAACCCTTCAGGCTGGCCCAGTAGTTTGGGCTTGGGGCTTTTATATTGGAGGTCTCAGGTTCAAAACATTTGCCAATGAAAGTAAGGGATTTGTCTTCTGGGTCGAGCTCGTCGCATCGGGCTTGTCTAGTGTGGGTTACCTGGGGTTTGCCCTGTGCACACCAAAGGGTAGCAACTGCGGATTCTCCTTGTCATTAGATAAAAGGGAACACTGATAGTTTGGGGTGTGACATTTGCGAAATAAATGATAGTTCAATGTATTTTTGACCATTAACTTAATTTTTTCCAGCATAAACTTAATAAAATTGAATAAAAATATTCTTAAGTGTAACTAAGTTAAGCATACCAAAAAGGGTAAACCTTAATTTCAACTAGTTTATATCCTTTATATGGATGTTAGGCCTGTGTATTTTTATATCTTTTTAATTTAAGTCTACTTGTATTGTGAGTGATTTTAGCTTTTGTTTTTAAGTAAACTTACTTGTTCTATCTTGTTCCTCTTTTAGTATTTTCAAGATCATTGTTTCACACGTTTGTATGGGCACATTTGGAGGTTTACATTGGACATGACTAAATCATCTCAAGCAACCTTCTCTTGCTTTATCCTAATTGTGATAAATCCTTGAATGTTGATACGATGGGTTCATATGGCCAACCACCAGTAATTTTGGGAGTAAAGTTTAGTTCATTGATTAAAGGATTCATACATCCTACAATTTTTGGTTTCTAAGTTAATGGTTTAGCATTTAGCATTGTATAACCAACAACTGGCATTGAATTCTTTTTTTTGTTAATATCATTGATGTCAAATTTGTTTGTAATAGTAGTAGTGAGTAATATCTTATCTTATGCAATGCTAAAGGAAAAGGTTGGTATCTCATTTTCATAATCTTATCATAGTGTGTGAAACATGTTCTTAGATTTATCGTTACAACTGGTATTGACTTTTTCTTATCCTCTTCTTTTGGTGATCTTTTTTTTTCCATTTCCATCAAACCACCAGTTTCAGTTCCTTTTTTCGTATTTAACTAGGTAGAGGATGGATAAGTATGCAACGCTTTTATTACTAGTCAAATGAATAAATTTTACAGGAAAGGGAAGAGAAGGAAAACATCAGGGCATTCAGCTGGAAAATGTGATTGTTGAAATAGCAAGGAGTGGTATTTGGAAATAAATGAATTAAGGTGCTTGCAAGCTGGCCTGAATATTACAGTTATAAACTAAATGAATTAAGCTAGAATTGTGGTGGCATGTAGAGGTGGTGGTCTTTAAGGTGCGTGTGGTACATATGCTGCCAGTTGGCTGAAAGCTGATTTAGGTCCTAAATGTCAAGGCCCGCAGCAAGGAATATAATTTTTGATTTAACAGGAAGTGTTCCTTGGTAGATTTTTAAAGAATGTCTTCATTCCTGTAACGAAGTTGTTTGGTCTATCTTCAGCTACCTGTTACTGTAACTGTTTCTCTTCCTATGCTTCTTCAGTCTTACCGCTGTTGCCATATTCTGTGAACGACTTTGGTATCTTTTTATTTTCCGTTTTTGCTGCTACTTTCTACGTACACTCTTAAGCCTAAAATTTACTATTACTAGTGTAGTGATTATACAGAACCAACTCCTAAACCTCTTTTTTTTTTTTCCTTTCTGAAACTGGTAACTTTGCATATGTATGCTAGAATCATCTTACAAGAGTTGTAGTACCTCCCATATTTACAAATTACTACCTACATCTATCATGATTCTAAAACATCAATAATAGAGATAGAATCATTAGAAAGTAACTGGTTACACCAAAGACACAGGTGGTAAGATGCAATTAAGCTTAATTTGTTACATACTATTCTCTATGCACTTAAAACACCTAGAATTCCTCTCCTTCCATATTGTCCACCCAATGCTTGCTGGGACTGAGTGGAGGCCACCAATGAGACTCCTTTAAACTGTGCGAGATATACTGTCACAGGTCACTCCCACAGTTTCATTCAAAACTGATCAACTCTCGATCTTGGCCAATATATGTCACTCCCGTGGTTAGCATTAATCACTGGCTTGAGTGCCTAGCTATTCTCATGAGTCTATATTTGTGTTTGATTTGCCTGCGGACAACCAAAAGCTTAAGCTTGGGGAAGTTGATAAGTCGGCATTTTGCCAACTTATCTTTAATGCTAAATTCATGGCCCATTTGTGTGGTTAATTGACTAACAGTAATTAATTCTTCTCCCGTTCCATTTTGTGTGTCACCTTTTGACTTGGCAGGGTGTTTAAGGAAAAAAGGAAAGACTTTTAAAACTTGTGGTCTAAAATCATTTTTAGATATTTGTATGGCCGAGAATCATTTCATTAGAGGAATTTTAAAATTAAATTGTTTTCAATTAAAGTAAGCTGACATTCTTTTCGAGACAGACCAAAAGGAAAGGGTGCCACATAAAATGGGACAGAGGGAGTAGGTTATGAAAGCTATGAAATTATTCGATAGAAAGAAGTCGGCAAAAATGCCGACTTATCAGTTGTGTGAGACACATAATAAAGTTATTCTGAGTCAATATATATTTTAGTGGTTTGGAAGGGCAAAGGAATTCCCTTTTCACGAATTCTAGGAGCATATGCATTTAAATTTTCTGAAAGTATGAAAGAAAGTAAAAGGAAAGAAAACTGGAAGTGTTTAAAGTTATGTCGAATTCTGTAACCTAAGAGGCCTCAATCTACTTATTACTATTGTTCTGCTCCTATTTAATTTATCCGGTGAAGCAAATATGTTACTTATAAATCGCATTATGTGTACACTTTCTGGCTGCATTTCACCTTTATTCTCCAACTTCAAATGCAGGGCTGCACTAAGTTCAGACAGCACATGTTTTTACCTTGGTCCAGAATCCACCAAGTCGAGATCGACCACTGCCTTACTTCACATCTCCATATGCAGTGTTGTGCAGTTTTAGCTGACACAAATAAGATACTTTCTGCCAATTTTCTTGGAAACCGTGCTTTTGATTCAAAATCTAGAACTTTCAGTAAGTTCTTCTTGGTTGGTTCAAAGATATCTTTAGAACTATGATATCTCTATTTTAGGATGTGTAAATGTAGTTGAATAACGTACGATTGTTGAGTTTATCAGATATGCCCTATATATCCCATCATTTGTTATCCTGCTAATTAACTTGGAAGCGAGGAATATATATTGAAGATCTATATAACTAACTCCAACTAGTTAGGGGTTGCAGCATAGCTGTTGTTAATATTCTTGGGACTACTAGAATGGTACTATTAGCTGATGTGTTGGCATTTTCTGTTACTTGGACTTCAATAAAATCGAGGATGGCATTATGGGAAGAAAAAAAGCAACATCTAGCATTCGACCTACTTCTGTTGCTTCGACCTTCATAACATCTTACAGTTGTAAAACCTCCCTAATATCAGTAAGAAGCGTATGCTTTGAGAAATCAGTTTTTATTTACTCCTAGTGAACAGATGCCTAAATTCTCGTCTTTTGTCCTCCATATTTAGCAGTGTCAGGCTGTAGAGAAGTCTTGATATATGTACTGTATGTAGAATGTCAGGGTTAACAGTCATTTGTTTCTTTCCTCTTTAATCTCTAGTTTTCTATTTGGGTTATACATTAGATTTCTTCTCTCTTAAGCTACTACAAAATGGTCTGATTGTGTATTTATCCAGAACAGCACCTTTCAAACAAGCATCCCATTCGCTATTGCTGGGACGATGTCAAGTCACAAATGAAGATTCAGGAGGAACATTGAGCGGTGAAAGCATCTTGCAAAATGAAGAAACCTTGGCTCGAGATTTAAAGACTGCTATTAAAGAGGAGAACTATGCCCAAGCAGCAAAAATCAGGGATAGCCTCCGCCTTCTCCAGGAGAATAGTAAGGCATCTGTACTAGCAGCAAATGCTCGATTTTACAATGCTTTCAGGACTGGAGATTTAGCCGCTATGCAGGCCCTCTGGTCGAGGGGTGAGAATACATGCATCGTGCACCCTGGGGTGAGTGGCATATCAGGCTATGATCTTGTCATGGGAAGCTGGGAATTTGTATGGGCAGAATATGATTTCCCCCTTGATATAGAGATCAGAGATGTCCAGGTTCATGTTAGAGGTGATCTCGGGTACGTTACGTGCGTTGAAATGGTCAAGACAAAGGGTAGCAGCTGGGGAAAACAATTTGCCACTAATGTGTTTGAGAAGGTTGATGGACAGTGGTTCATATGTATTCACCATGCCTCCTACATTGACTTGTAAATTGTGAACGAGAGAGCTGTTTTAGAGGGAGCGATAATCGTATATTATTATAGGTTTTGTAACCTATTATTAACAAGTCGTATGATAAGCATGATTAGATTATTAGACAAGTGTTATGGCTAATTCATTAGTGCTTTGCAGTAACAACATTTTAGGATTGTTTATATTAGTAGTTTGTGTTTAATCAATATTTTCAAATTACAGGATCTTCCAGAAACAACCTCAATAGATAGTGGTAAGGTATCACCCTCCCCAAACCCCGTCTTATGGCTAATTCATTGGAGATTGACAAGATAAATGATAGTTTAATGAAACCTGAATAAGCATCAACATTACCTTGGATAAAAACAAACGAAACGACATCTATATTCTAATTCAAGAGTTACTACTACTTTCTCTCTATCTTTTCCACTGAGTTCATTCTATACCTTGCGGCATGACATTATTTCCTAAACATTATTTACAGCTGATCGATCGAGGACGTACAAAATGATTAGGAACATGCGATGCTAAAACAGAGTGAGATTCTTGCTTCATCAGTTTCCTAGATCCTTCCAACCGGTGAAGGGGGTGGAGATGACACATATCTTTGAGGGACTGCGGTTGAAGCCTTCATCTCCCTCATGGCATCTGAAGAAGCCTTCTCTCCAATTTCAAAGAGGTCAGCTAGCTTATGACTAGTCAGGGCAGATACACAGATGGAGAATGCCTCTAACAAAGGAATCGATGAATCAAATTCGACAGAGTAAAGTCCATTCTTGAGTGGTGCCATACTGAAGATAGGCTTACTCCTCCGATCTCCTCCCTGTGAAGAAGCATTGGTAACCAAATATTATTGACTTATCAAGAGAAAGTGAAAAAAATGTTTGACGCAAACAGGTACCTGAATCAGAAGGTTTAGAAAATCTTGGCTCCTGCAATTCTTATCCTGTTCAAGTATTTTTAGCTTGCAACCAACATCCCACCCTCCACAATCACATAATCCACCAGATCTCCATCGTTCGAGCAATGAAGAAGGAGTTCCATCACTTGGCAAGCTATGTGTACCACCAGGAAGAATAACTACAACATCACTGTATGTTTCACAGGTCTCTCCAGGGAATTGCTGCATACCTTCTTGTTTACATTGACTTGAGTTCATAACGACAACGGCGGCAAGCTCTTTCTTTTGACAAGAATCAGGGACTTGCTTCTCCATCTGTCCACAATCAATGCTATACAAGACAGATTCCCTTTGCATATATATGCTTTTCTGGTCATGTACACTCGAGTTTTGAACTTCAGAACAAGAAATCTCCATCTGACCAATAACTTTATAACCAAAGCCAGCACTTTTCTCTTTTGGTCCATGGCTTATCCAACTCCCACTCCTCCTTTTAATTTCATGTACTGCATAGAAAGCATAAACCAAGCTACTTCCCCCCTTCCCGGATGTTGGTAATTTCTTGACAGCTGCAGCAAGAATGCCACCATCATCGTCAACCACAAGTTTAAAAAATGGAACTCCATCCTTAAGTGAAAGCTGCAGAAGAGCCTGAAGAGTTGAGGGGTAATGCTTTTTCACATGAACATATTTGCTGTGGTTAATGGGCAAAGTATTGCCATTTGAGTTTCCATCAGAAGGAGGAAATGTCTCAGCTGAGTGAACGCCCTTAGGCTTCAGCAATGGATCTAGGAGTCTTCTCAAAGGAGATCTACCTCTGACACCAACATTTGGTTTCTCCCCGTTACTGAGATCTGTACTGGAAGAAGCTCCTGCTGGGCCAGACTTGGGGATGCTATTTGCACTAAGCAGTGGTGGAGCAGCCGAGGTCTCCTTAAAACTGAAACTTCTGCTCATTCGACTTAGACTGAAGCTAAACCTCTTATTAGGGGATGGGTGTCTTCCCTTCATCACTACCTGCTCTGCAGTGTCCAAATCTGCTCTCTGCGAAGTCTCAGCTGGGACTCCCAATTCTACATCAGATTTATTGTGTTTCCGACATTTCACATCAAATGATGAGCGACTAATTATCCTCTCATTTTGACATGAGGATGAGCATAAATCTTTTACGCCCCGAGCAGTGGACAACTGGCGTTGCTTCACATGAGACTCAGTATTTGTTGCAGAGCTCACAGGCAGAGGACATGAATGTGGAACAGCAAGCAGTTCACTAGAGAATGATTCCTGAGAAGAACAACCAGAAAATCCCATCCTCATTGCATCAGCTGGTTGCTCATCAAAAGACGTTCTCAATTCTGAGAACTGAGAGGCCTCTGTACTTGTTTTTGAACGATGTTTTGGGACCAAGAGCACAATATTCTTGGGTTCAGCAGCATAATTTTGGGAACTAAGGTTGTCTTCATTGTTCAATTTGATCTCACTTTTACAATCTTGAACACCATTTGTATGACTACAAGGAACGCTGGCATTCTTAATTGGTACCCATGGCAAATCTTCTTCATCTGGTCTCATCTTTTGAACAGAATCATGGTCCATGTATTTGCCAATATTTAGTTCGGAATTGCGCCTGCGAGGTGGTGTCTCCTTCCTAAGGTGTTGTTTCTGCTTACCATGCTTTGTGGGGATAGTTTGCATATTGTGGGTCTGCATCATAACCTCTGATTGGGATTGCTGGACAGGTTCTGCAAGCTTTTGTTCACGAGACAGAACGCTAGGTACTGGCATTTGCTTTCTCTGAGAAGACATGCCATAAGCTTTGGGAGGCCTTACAGCAACAAATGAAGAACTGCCTGACAATGTTTTACGATGACTGATTGCAGGCATACGTTCATTATACTTCCATTTCTCCAGACGCTCCCAATCAAGGACCCCAAAATTCAAAGCCTTTCCTTGAATACTTTTTCCCTTTTCCGCATGTTGCAAATAACCTGGCAAATTGGACATGTACTTGACAAGCTCATCATCTTTATTTTTCTTACTCCCTAACCACTGGTTCTGGTGATCACGAGAGGAGGCCAATTGTGAAACATTCTGATTGACCGTCTTGCTCAAGTCATGATGCCTGCTAATGTATGGTTTATCTTCTGTGCTTTCAACTTTGTACTTGTCTCTGAGCTTTGAACTTTCATTTGCTAGGGATGATTTGGTCTCTTTTGCAGCACTGGAGCTTTCATGATGACGTCTAGTTTCAAGTCTGTGCCCCATTTTCAACTTTAAATGGTATACAATCTGATATCCTCCCTTACATTCTTTACTGAAAAGGGAAAAAGAGTTCTTAGTAAGATTCGAAAGACATCAAACAAAAATCACATCAGAGAATGATATTCCCAACAACAAGGACTTCTATAGAAGACAATTGCACAAAAAAAGTGGGAAGGATTAAGCAGACTATTAAAACAAGAACTCCTAAACAAAATATCTATTTGTACCTATATGAAATCATTCAGGCCTAAGAGAACAACAGACTCCAAGTGAGTCGGATGTTTGACAGAAAATGGTAGAGCTTTATCTAGACCATAAGCATTGTACCAAGTATGCAGATTAATGACCAATTTACTAAAATGCTTCAAATCAGTGCTCAATGTCTTTCTAGCAGCAAGCAGTCAATAATTCAGCTTCTTCAAAATATGGCAAATTTGCCAAATGTATGAGTATACCACTAGCAACTCATTGTAAGCAGATTGGCAAAGACTAGAGGGGAAAGTAAAAGGGCAGTTCCTGCTATGGGCCAGACCAAAAGGCTATATTATACGCAGCAACTTTACTAGTTACATCAGTTCCATGTTCACAAGGCATGACTAGAAGCTAAAGTAAACAGGACAACTGATGGATTTGTGGAAGTACTAAGAGAAATCGAGCAAGTGCAAAGCTGAAATCTGATCATTTCTAGTAAATGCTACTACAAATCAGCCTTCTATGAAGATAACACAAAACTTATAACCAAAGAAGATGTAGAATCACCTTTTGATTCTTATACGTAAGAAGATGAATAAGAACAAGAAAATAGAAATAGAAATATGAAACTACTAAAACATTTTGCTTGGCAACCCAATAGAGACATATTTTCTTCACATGAAAAAGCATGCCTGTAGGGGACCTGACAAAAGTGAGAAAAACAAATCTAACTAGAACAAAAGTATCAAAAACACCATCTTTTTCTGAGTCTTCAATGACAAGATTCTGTATCTGTAACATAAAGTCGCACAATTCCCACAACTTAAACTTGCAAATTGAACATTTCTCACCCATTTCAATCAAACACAGAAAACAATAGTTCAACTGAAATGGCATTTTCAAGAAAGTTGTCAATTGAAAAAAATCCTAATTTCTGAAAACAAGATCTGAGAGGCAATAATCACAAGTGCTAATACAGTTCATTATGATTCCAACCCAACTCACAGATCCAGCTAAATGGAGCTCACTCCAAAAAGTAAACAGAGTCAAAATAGCTCACAAACAATACCCAAGACCTTCACACTCACATAAAAGGATGTCAAGAAATGTAGACCAATAATGCAACATAAATAGAAACCCCATTTACACATTTTTTGTGTGGTAATAAAAAAAGACAAAAAAAAGAAGAAGATAAAATCAAGAAAATGCAGACCCATATCATGATTTTGAGTGGGTAAAAAGCAAAGACCCCCAAAAAGAAATCCACAAGACCCATAACACAATATTCATTGAAACCCCATTCAAGATTTAGAGTGATTAAAAAGGAAAAGACAAAAAAGTATCAAGAAAATGCAGACTCATAACACCACAACATTCATTGAAACCACCCCATATCGAAATCCTGTCTCCACAGCATCTTGTTCTGGTAACTAGTAATTAATTCCCCCTTTCGCTTTTTGGGGGTGGAAGGCAAAAGAAACTGTAGAGGAGGGATAGAATCACTACACTATCACGGCCAACTATACCAACTCCTTAATTTCCTTAATTTAAGGATATATTTAATGCTATTTATGAATTCAAGGTTTTTTGTGGGTAAAAAGCAATGAGACCCATAACAACAATCTTTATGGAAACCCCACTTCAAGATTTAGAGTGATTAAGAGAAAGGAGAAAAAAAATCAAGAAAATGAAAACCCATTTCAAGATTTTGAGTGGGTAAAGAGCAAATTGAATTAAAAAAAAAAAAAGACCCATAACACAATATCCATGGAAAACCCCATTTCAAGATTTAGAATGATAAAACAGGATTTGAAGAAATGAATGTACTCACAGTAACGGAAAAGAAAGGAATAGCAGAAGAGAGCAGAGAAAGAGAGAGAGTTCCAACTTCCAAAGCTAAGAAAATCTTGTTGGAATGACATGAAACGTTTTCTTGAAAACCGGAGGACAGAAAAAAAGGGGGAGAGGCAGAGTGAGAGTATACTACAAAACTGAGAGAATATCATCTACGTATAGAGAGAGAAAATCCCGCGAAAATCTAGAGAGAGAAAATCGGACGGTGTAAAGTTGAGTGGGCCATGGGTAGGGGGTGCGCGTGTGGGGCCCCTTTATTTGACATGAGTTCAACGTCTCGAATCCCGAGGCCCAATCACTGGGCCTTCCCATGTTTGCCAGCCTTATTTTCGAAGTAGATCAAAAAATTATTGAGAAAGATGATTAAATAAAATATGATGTAATTTTATTGAGAAAGTAGTAGATATGACGTAATTTTATATTATCAAGAATGTGACTTTATCAAGAAGAGAGTAGTGATCACTTATTAGGATAAGTTAGTGAAGGCAAAATGTTGTTTTGTGATGCTTTTAGATTCATCAAATGATCAGTCGTGTTGTTATGGTTGTGATGTTATAACTTTTTGATTATTTTACTATTTTCATTATTTTTTTTATAGAATTGACATTGCTATTTCTTTAGCTGTTATTATATATCTATTTTTTTTCTACTTGGGGCTGATACATTTGAATCGAGAGTCTTTAAAAGTCAAGTTCTCTATCTCCATGAGATAGTGATAAGGTTTGGATACATCTATTCTTCCCAAATTTTATTTTATGATATTTCACTAAATATGCTATTACTATTGTTGGTACGTTGTATTTTAGTAGAATGCATATATTTGGATTTTTGAAGGGCATAATATTAGATAATGTGAAGTTCATGTTTATATTTTTTGTATTTAAGCAGTAGTACAATTTTATTATTGTTACTAACTTTTCTCTATTTTAACTATTTTTGAGATCACATAGTTTTGTTATTGTTATTATTAGTTTTATTGTTGTTATTATTTTGAATTTTGTATTGTTTTTTTAAATTATTTAAAATATTTTACTTGAGTCGAGAGTTTATTAAAAATAATTTTATTTCTCTCTGTAAACTTAAAGATAAAAGTGTATATACACTCTATAAACTTAAGATAAAGTCCTCACTCCACCTTTCCCTCTCGTTCATTGAATGTGAACTCTTTTTAGAAATGCTATTCCTAAATTTTGTTTATTTTTTTTCTTCTTCTTAGAATTATAAAAGAAATAAATTTTCTTTCCCAAAATAAAAGAGTAAAAATAGCCTATTAAATAGATATTAGTGGCCAGACCAAGAGGCAATAATACATGGTACTTTTTCCATCTTAAATTGTTTTTTTTTCTTTCTCTGTTTCTCAATTGTTAACTTGTCCATTTTTTTCCAATAAAAAATTAAATATGTTCTGTCATTTATAATTTAAGAATTTACTCTTATATATAATCCTCTTTTATTTTTTACTTTATTAAAGAGAATAGTTTTCCATATTTGCTTTTCCTTTACATTTGTCATTCTACTATTAATCACATATTTTTATATTTAGAAATGAGTTTAATTTTGGTGTATCAAATTTTTATATCATTAGCTAATATTGATCTGCTATTGCAGGTTATCAATAAGTATTTCTTTATAATATTTATTTATTTATTTACTTATATTTTAAAAACTAAACATAATTATTATTTTTTCTCTTTCTTATCTATTTCTCTCCTTTTCACACTCTCTCTTCCTCTTTGTCAATAGTTTATTATTATTTTTTTATTGAGTTCTTCCACTACAATCTAACTATCTGTTTTTTCTTAATTATTTTACAAGCATATATATCTATTCTTTTCTCCTTCACTATGTAGTCTTTTGTACATTCTTTTTTCAATACATAGAAATCGCATTTTTATATTTACAATCAAAGCTAACATTTTTATATATATTTTAATTTTACTTATTGATCTAGGATTTATTGGTATTTTTTTCACAAAATTAACTATTTTTTGAAGCGTTCATTTCATTTTTCTATTATTGTATTTTTCATAGATGATGAAAAATCTCTTGAACAACTCCCTACATCTTCCATCTCTTTCAAATCTTCTTTTTTATTACATACTTTATTAGAATTATTATTATTATTATAAATATGAATGTCATAATTTAAGTTTTTTTTTTAATAAAATGAAAGATGAACAAAATAATTTAAGAAAAATAAAAAAAATAAAAATAAAAAGAAAAGACAAGAATAGCAATATCGTCATTTTATCAGTGTCATATAATACCTACGAGAAAGAAGTAGTATAGTTTGGATTCAAATTATGAAAGGAAAAAAATCTAAAAATTAGAAAGGAATTTGGATTATAGTATAATTAAGATTCAAATTACCTTTAATGTTTTTCTAAAGTATATTCTTTTCAGAGGGTATAAATATTACTTGAAAAAATTATGGTAATTATCTGTAAAGTCACCTGATAGTGTAGAAAATCTTGTACACTGACGGTGCATATAATTTAAACTATACATTTTTAATATCTATCAAAAATCCTTTTATATATTTCCTGAATTAATAAAATTTTGAATTAAACACCATCATATAAAATAAACGGATAGAGTACATAATATTTAAAAATAAATTTCTTTCCCTCATTAAAGTGTTACTAAATTACTAGAAAAAATCATTACACTTTGAATAACATAAAATTTCAATGGAAATGATATGAAAGTATACTAAACAAGTTGGTGATTAACGGGGAAAAAAAAAAGGTAGGTAAAGAATAAACTAAGTTACAAGTTATATCTTCCTTAACAAACACAATAACAAGTTCATAATTCATAACTTGGTGGGAAAATAAGAATAATTTAACCAATCATGGGAAATGAAAATAAAGTAAAATAAAATCCTGCCATACATGATTTTCTTACACACTCATATATTATTTTATTTTGTTCCCCAGAGGAAAGGGTACCTTGTTTGTCCATACGTTCAACTTTGAAGTATTTTGACAGAATGCTTTGGACAAATGTGAAATAATAACAATTTAACCAATCTTGAAAATGAAAATAATAATAATAATAATAATAATAATAATAATAATAATAATAATAATAATAAGAGTGAGGTACTAATAGTTTAAGGATGAACTAATAATTTGTGTCAAGATTCAGGGTGTTTTTAATATTTTTTTCAAATAATAATAACACATAGATTGAGGGTATTTTTAATACTACTTTCGAATAATAATAACACATGAGATCATGCAAATTGTGGATACTATGCATTGAATTTGACACAGTTAATCTTTTTACACTATCAAGTCAATTTAATAATTTCTACTGCTACTTCCGTCTCAAACTAATTGAATTTTTTAGGTTTTTTTTTCAGGTTTTAAATAGTTGAATTATTTAAAATTCAAAATGAATGTTTGAAACTTTTTTCATATTTGCACTTGCATTTATTGAAGTTTTATATTTTCTAGGAGATAAATTATACTACATGTTTATAATTTCATAAAAAGCAATAATGGAAAGTATGATTTAAAATTTGTCTTTGAATATATTTCTTAATATGTGTGCATTTTCTTATAAATTCAATTAAAATAGGATGGAGGGAGTAGCTAAGTTACTTTATTTTTAAGATTGTCAATTCCTATGATTAGATATCAATTTGATTTTATTTCATGCTTGATATAAGAGTTACATTCTCTTATATAATAAACCGCTAAGTTGAGTAACTTAGAGTCGTCATGTCTGTTTCAGCTGCTTCAAGCAGATAGCTGAAGTAGGTTGGTGACTATTGAGCTGCTTAATTTGATGATTCAAATTTGACAACTTAAATTCAACGTTCCGAGATCGAACATTAACAACGCTAACATTTTTACATCATTTATATTAACTATTATTTAATTATTTCTTCATTTACATCGTCTTCAGAAACTAGTACTATTATAAATCAAGTAAATCTGATAGTAGGGGTCATAGAACTAAAAAAATTTAACATATATCTTGTATTTATACAAAAGAAAATTAACATGTATAAGTAATTTATCAAGAACTCATATCAATATTCCTTTTAACAATTTAAAATTCATAAATTTAAATTTTTTTAGCTTTTTTTTGTGTCAGATTATATTCATAGTAGCTGTTCACCAAGCAGGTAAGCCAGACAAGGCAAATGACCAATTTACCGATCCAATTACACACAAAACACCATGCCTAGGATATCTATTCGTACTACAATACTTTGTTTTAACTGTATCGCACTATCTATCATTTGATAACCCTCAAAATCTTTCATTTTTTGTTCAAATCGAATTAGCAATTTCTTAATTATAAAAATTTATATTTCTTATCTTGTCAGAAAGGGTACCTTCTTAGTCAATTGAAGTAGTTTTGATAGTGTGGATAAATCGTTGAAATAAGAGGCTTATATTGATTTTATTCATTTGTCCATTTCCATTGTTTACCTGTAGAAACGACATTTTTAGTCATGGAGAATTTGAAGCTGGCTCTTTTGGACTTTTTTGGTACTGGAGGTTGAAAAATGTCACAAGGCAATTTTTATCTTTTATTTTATTTTATTTTTGCGTTGGAATCATATTAGCCATTTGCCACCTTATTTTATTTTAAATATCCATATGTCAAATGGTACCTTTGGTAAAAATACATCGATAATAGGACATACGACAACGACATACTCAATGTTGTTTTGTGGAGTGAGGTCTGAAGAGATATACGTAGGCAACAAAATGTAGAGTGTGTAATTTCATAAAACTTTAGTATTTTAGCTTAGACTGTTAGAAATAAATTCATTCACTTAATGATAATAGATTGCACATAAAGATTTTAATTTATGCTGATTTATACAATAATTATACAGTGTAAATTGACTTGTTTTGATTTCTTTCCTGAATTGTCTGAAAATATGTGGGCAGCTGATTTTAGGGGAAAGTGATAACTAGGAATTTGGAATTTGCAAAAAGATTCTTTTTCTATTCTCATTTCTTAACTACTCTCTGAAGAAACATTATTGTCCATAAAAGATATACTCCCTTTGTTTCACTTTATTTTGTTTAGTTTTAATTTGTTATGAAATTTAATAAAGTTAAAAAAAAAATCTTAAATTAAAGATTTATATTGTAGTAAAATATTTTTATAATTTTACAAGTCGTTCTGTGTGAAGTATAAAGTATAATAATTTTATTATAAAGTATAGAATTATTTTATCTTGTGTTTTGTTGGAGGTATTAGGTAGTAATGAAATTACTTATTCCACCATTTATTCCTGTGGTGTGATAAGTTATCTTATATACATGATGCGTATGAATAACTTATACTGAGATAATTAATTTCAGGATAACTTCTCACCATCAAATGATCCCTTATATCTTAAATATACTATTCCACATATGGTTGAAGTTAAAATGATATTGCAATAATAATAACAATATACCCAGTGAAATCTCATGAGTGAGGTTTAGAGAGGATAAAATGTACGCAGACTTTACTAATTATCTCGTAGAGATAAAAAAGTTATTTTTAGAAGACCCCCAACTCATATATATTAGTTATGAAAGTGAAAAAATACTAGATAGAAACTAACGAGTGAAATGAAAAGTAAAAAATAAAATCTTATTAAAAGATTATTATTTTTAAAAATGAATTAAAAAAATAGAAAAAGGAGAGTAGTATGGAAGGAATAGAAATTGATTTGATTCTAATTTGGCGCCAAGGGGAGCTAATTGGTCAAAAAGGGGAATATAATAGTACTACTAGTACTAATTATTTTTTTAAAAAAGTGAATGACGTTTCTTAGGGCACATGTTTCGAGAAAGCCACGTCAAATATATATATATATATATATATA
>JAABOM020000110.1:5505952-5525185 GCA_011800125.2 Solanum clarkiae | reverse complement strand
AACGTGTAGTTAGTGGCAGTGAGCATAATCATGGCTCCGGAAGATGATGTTGACTCTTCTGTGGCCATTATCACCTTACAATAGCTTAATTTACCAAAACAAAGTTGGATCTTGAAAAATGGAGCTCACCGTTACGTCTGGAACGGTTCAAAAAGTGTGGAATTGACACTTCGGGGCCAAAATTTCACTATTGGGAAGAAACTAAAAATTTCAGAAACTTCAGGGACTGAACTGAAATTGTAGAAACTTCAGGGACCAAACTGCAATAATAAAAACTTCGGAGACCGAACTATAATTTAAGAAAGTTCAGGGCTCAAACTGCAATCTCAGAAGGTTCAGGGGCCAATCAGAACTTTCTGAAAACTTTGAGGGAACGAACTGCACTTTCAAAAAACTTGAGAGGTCACTTTGCAATTTCTGAAACTATTGTAGATTCCGGCGAGGAACAGTATTTCTGGTCGTCTTCTCCGGCGGAACTCCGGTGAACAGTGTCTTCTTCTCCGGCGAAACTCCGGTGAACAATGTCGTCTTCTCCGGCGAAACTCCGGCAGCGTTGACCAAACTTTGACCGAGAATTTCGGGCTTGTCCGAACTCCGATTCAGTCGTCATTTGGTGCGTTGGATTCAGTTCGACGAGACGAATCCAATGGTGCACTCAGAATTGGATTTCGAATAAATTTCAAAAAATCCAAATTCGACCTCTCACCGGAAAACTCGACCAACGCTTCTAAATTGGCTCTGATACCACTTGTTGAGGGCCAAAGGATCAATAAGCGTTGGTAAACACAAATTTGAGAGAAAAATTTCTTCTATTACTTACAAGAATAGATTACAAAAATAACTCTCAACCTAACACAATACACTATTTCTTGGTGTTCTTGGTGATAACACTCTTCTTGGTGATGATCACACATCTTGGTGATGATCACACATCTTGGTGATTACACTCTTCTTGGTGATGATTTACAAATAAGGATTGCACCTCTATTTATAGTAAATTTACAGGTGTGAATTCTTCAAAGTTGGTGGCCAACTTTGAAGAAAAATCTGCACAGCCATCATTGTTGAATTAAACAATGGTGGCTGTTCCCATGACTGTTCTAATGGTGGCTGGAACTTTCTTCAAGCTGCCATTGTTGACAGTTGACAGCAGCGTGGAATGTTCAACAATGGTGGCTGGTAGCTTGTTCAACAATGGTGGCTAATGGCTGGAATTCTTCATCTATATATAAATATATAGAATTATATTTAAAAAAAATTTAAAACTAACAAAACTACTTGAAAATCAACTTTAAAATATTTTTTGGATTTTTAAAAACAAGTATTTCAAATTGTTTAATATTAAAAAAGCTTAATAAAATTGATTCAAATTGTGGATGGTCAATACTGAGTGTCAACAACAATGAGAATGTTATAATTTTAGAAATGCAGACTATGTTTCAATGATGTTGCTGCGACTCAAGCACGAGAGCTTTTTTTACAATTAAATATTTCTAGTTAATAAGATGTTAGCAATTTTCGTACAATATATTACATAGGATGTTATTGTAAAAAAAATTATTTGTTAGTTTAAAGTTTAAGTTATTTAATACAAAGTTATAAAATGTTATTGTAAAGGTAGATATATAGTTTTTCTTTCAATTTTTATATAATATATGTTTTTGTAGAATTTTCAATATTATAAATGAAATTAAAGTCATAAATTGTGGGACAGTGCTAATGTTTGGACATGCTAACCAAACTTGACAAGATCACACGTACATGCACAACTCTTATCACATGTAGCTACATTAAAATCTTATACCTTTCCTAATTCCTTTTTTATATGTTCATCAATCAGAAGCAGGAACTCCACAAATTCTTATCCATAATATTAACCTTTTTTGGAAGCCTCTAGGGCTATCCACAACTTCGGTAATAGCCTTTTGGGTTAACACATTTATTGTGCTACAGCTCGCACATCATACAGGAGATGTAAAACATACGCACTAAGCAAGCCACGTGCAACGAACTCATGATTGCTGCCAACTCTATAGAGTAAAGAAAAAGACGTGTCTTGCGCCCCCAAAATTTGAAGGGCCCAATTTTTTAATAATAATAGTAGGTTATAATTTTATTTATTTGTTAAATATTGAACACTATTTGTAGAAAAAGTAAATTTTACATATAAAATGAAAGAATAACTAGAAGAAGTTTGACATATTAGAAGTATTGTGTCTCATGAAAGATAATATAGATTCATTATATCATCACTAAGAAAAAGATATTAGAAGAAATCAATTATATAAAAGTTATTAACAATTGTTTACACTCCATTTTATTCATAGCTGAGTAGCAGACGAACACAATATGAGCCTATAAATTAGATATATCACTATATTAATTCAGATGAATACTCAAGAATGTTAAGCTATGAAACGATATTTAAACTCTCTACAATTCACATTAAATGATACTGTTCCATTTGGATGGAATCGCATAATTAAAGTTATGAGGCAAATAAAAGATCGATAGGATCGAATAAAGTATAGATAAATGTGACCAGAATTAGAAGTGACACGTCCAAACTGTACATTTAGCATACACAAAATAAAATGACAATGATTATGCTTGATTTCTTGTACTAAAAGCTTTGCTTGGAGGGTGATCATATATCTTGACGTAAAATTTCATTGATCAACGAGTAAAATTTTTTACAAATAATTTAAATACGTAATAGAATATTTTAAGTGATAGAATGGCTTTGCTATCGCGATTCTCTTCAATTGATCAACCCTTTAATTTGTCATGTTCTATTGTTGATAAAGATGGAATCTTTCAATGCTGTCTATCACATCCTAAAGGAATGCCATTCTGTTTTATTTCAGCCATAATTTTCTTCCAAATTACACTGTCTCATCAACTTTACATCCCCCTCAACAAATTCCATTTCTTGAAATTTCCCAACTTTTACCCTTTATAAATACCTAACCCATATTTAATTTCATCAAGAAATCAACTCCACAAATCACATTCATTTTTTTCCTTTACTTTCTTCTGCCAAAACAAAACATATATACAAGACATGTCTCTCATGCCTGTATTTGGTGGTCGGAAAAATCATGCACACCAGGTGCATGATTCTTATTACTCCGACCACCAAGCACATCAGGTGCATGATCCTTATTCTCGACATCCACATCAGGTGTATGATCCTTATTCTCAACACGCACATCAAGTGCACGACCCTTTTGCTCATCATGATGTCTGGGATTCTTTCCATGAATTTTATCTCGAAAGCCCTCGATCCCTCATAGCCCCAGCACCATCGTTCCACCATGCACCTGCAACGTTGGCACAAATCGAGTATAAAGAAACACCAGAGGCACATATCTTTAGGTGTAACTTGCATGGCTACAAGAAAGAAAACGTCAAAGTACAGGTAATGGATCACTTTAGGTTCTTATAATTGAAGCTATTATATTAGTACTAATTTCTTAGTTTTAAAATATACTATAGTATCCTTTTTCGATTTATACAGCATATTTTGACTGCACGCGAAGTTTAACATAGATGCAATTGTTGTACTCTCTCAATTACATTATATAATGTCTTAGTTTGACTAACTACGTAATTTAAAAAAGTACATGACTTTCCAATTTTCTAGTTTTAAATTAGAAAATTGTATGAATAGTAAAATGAATTCTGAATTATGTGATCTTGAACATATCATCCAAAATATTGGAACAAAAATGTTACTCCCTATGTCTCAATTTTTGTGCTAATTTTAGCTCTGTGGATTCAATTTTTGAGTATAGATAGATATTGAAAACTATATAATTATATATATTTATATACCTTGAATCTTGAAAATCAAATAATGTTACATAAATTGAGATCAAGAAGTACTAAACATATAGAGTGACTTTCCTTTTGAAATTATAGGCAGTAAAAAGGAAAATAACTTATAAATTAAATTTAAAACAAAAAGGGTACCAAATATGTCATAATATTTGTTGCGGCTATAAAAACTTGTCATGCATTAAAAATACAATGAAAACTCAAATTTTCCAACTTTAAAAAAGTGTCACTCTGTTGTTACTTGACTTTAAGGATATATATTATCCTTCTTTTGTCTTTTCGAAATATAAAGTTAATTCAGTTGAACCCATTGATTATATGTTTTTTCGCAGGTGGAGGACGACAAAATCCTCAAGATTAGTGGGGAAAAAAGGATTAAGAAAGAAGATAATTGGCACCATTATGAAAGAAGCACTGGGAAATTCTTCACATCCTTTTCACTGCCTTTGAATTGTAGGGCTGATCATGTTAAGTCATCAATGGATAATGGAGTGCTTACTATAACTGTTCCTAAGAAGGAAGTTAGCAGGAATCACCACCATGTTAGAACTGTTCAAATTAATTAATTAATTAAAAGCATGAATAATATTATGGTATAATTTGTCTTGTTTAATTTGGTACTCCACATATTATATATAATATTGTGGAATAAGAAGTAAAAATAAAGAGAGAAGAGTAAAAAGTTCTACTGGTACTATGTAATATTATATGGAGAGGAGAATTAAAAGAGAGTTCGACAAATGATTGTGTAATATTAGTACTACTACATAAATAAAATAGTATTTCTTTTTCTTTTGTTTTCCATTTTAAGTTAATATTAACGTATACGTAGATCTTAATATGTTACTTTAATAAGGTAGAAATGTTGTTTCTATTAAGGCTACCGCCTAGTTAGCTCTTAACTGAATTGATTAGTTCAGTAATTGCAGTTAGTTAGTTACTTAAGTAATTAATTAGTTAGGGTAAGATTTGGGTATTAATCCCATGGGAAGAAGTGCATAGTAAGTAATACGGGAGTTAGCTATATATATATATATATACACACATACTTGTAATCTTCTTCTTCTTTAGAATGAATGATACAGCCTCAAATCTTCTTCCACTTCATTCTCTTAATTCTCTCTTCACTCAACTGTAATATGGTATCAGAGCAGTCGAGGTTGAGGAATTCAAACCAGTAATTTTAGGTCACCATTTACAGAGCTTGAAGGAGATGGAAGCAACAACAGCTTCAAGCACCGATGCAGTTAGAGTTTCAGTTGAGACTTTAGATCAAGTCTCGAAGAACCACAACCATCCTCTATATCTTCATCCATCATACACTCCACGTAGTGTTCTGACCTCAGTTCAGCTCACAGGAGCTGAGAATTACTCACTGTTGAATAGATCGATGATGATCATACTTCGTGCGAAAAGTAAGCTAGAGTTTGTTCTCGGCACATGCAAAAAGTCTCAATTACAAATCTGAGTTGGAGGAGCAATGGGAAAAATGCAATCTATTTGTGCTTACTTGGATTATAAATACAGTGTCCAAGGAGTTGCTAAGTGGAATTGTATATGCTTCAGATACAGCAATGGTTTGGGCTGATCTGAGTGAGAGATTCAATAAGATTGATGGATCTAGGATCTATTAGCTTCATCGAGAAATTTGCACACCGAGTTAAGGTAATATGACAGTTTTAGGATATTTTACTAAGATGAGACTTTTATGGGATAAATTTGATGCTTTAGTCCCTCCACCTGCTTATAATTGTGACAAATCTAGAACTTATATTGATCACATTCAATACTTAAGCCTGTTTGCATTTCTAATGGGATTAAATGAGGTATATAGTCATGCTCATAGCCAAATCTTTATGATGAATCCCTTGTCCAATGTGAGTAGAGCCTATGCTATGATCATTTCTGATGAAAGTCAGCGTGTGACTGCTGGATCCAAAGTGAGTGGAGGGGTGAATGAATCTATGGCATTATATGCTGGAAAGGGAATCTATTATGCAGGAGGAGGTAGTAACACAGGTCATTTTAACAACCATAAGCAGAGGAGGAACTGGAATGTGATCTGTGATCATTGTAAGATGTATGGACACACTAGGGATATCTGTTACAGGCTTGTTGGCTATCCAACTGACGGGAAGTTTAAAAAGAAGTCAGGACCAGCATCAATGCAGAATAACAGACTGCAGAGGAATCATGATGTAGTAAATCATGTAGATACTTCCAAAGATGAGATGGAATGGGGGGATGATTTTGCTCCTATTGCCCGTATGATGAAAGCAAAAGACATTAACTCTGGTTTAATCATGCCCACACAGCCTACTTTTACTCCTAGTCAGTATAGTAGGATCCAACATATGCTGGAGAAGGAAGAAGCAGGTTCAAGCTCAAGAAAGGAACTGAACAACATAGCAAACATGGAAGGTATGATCACCATATCCAATACTTTGTCTGTAAGTAGTGATAACACACAGATCAAGGTTGAGAGAGAAAAGGGAAATTGGATAGTTGACTCAGGTGCTACATGTCACATGACATATAAACTGGACAAGCTTTGTCATACATCTAGTTGTCAATAAAATGGTCTATTTACCCAATGGTGAGACTGCACAGGTATCACACACTGGTTGTTGCAGCACAGCTGATGGAAATATTTTAAAAGATGTGTTGGTGGTACCTGCATTCAAGCATAATCTACTTTCGGTGTCTAAATTGGCAAGGCAATTAAATTCCTCAATTAATTTTTCCCTGAGTTTTTTGTGCTTTAGGACCTTTTTAAAATGGAAAGGTAAAGGGGATTGGTAAAGAGATTGATGGACTATACTATTTTCCTGCTGGATTGCAATGTGAGGAGAGCAAGGGGACTCAAAAGGTGCTGATGACACAACATTCTAGTGCAGACAAGCTGCTATGGCACAATAGATTAGGTCATCCTTCTGTAAAAGTGTTACAACATCTATTCATAGATAAAAGTTTCAGTGACAATGATGAATATAATAAGTGCTCTGTTTGTCCACTTGCCAAACAAACTAGATTGTCTTTTCATTTGAGTGTATCTAGGGCACAAGCTGTCTTTGATCTGAATCATCTGGATGTATGGGGACCTTATAGGATTGCTACTCATAATGGTTTCAGATTTTTTTTTAACCATAGTTGATGATCACTTAAGAATGTGTTGGTTATATCTACTGAAATTGAAGAGTGATATATTTTCATTGTTAAAATCTTTTTTTACATTAGTGAGAACTCAGTTCAATGGACATGTTAAGAAGATAAAGACTGATAATGAGACTGAATTCTTTAACAGTGAGTGTTGTGATTTCCTGAGATCCCTTGGTATTATTCATGAGAGTAGTTATCCATATATTCCATAACAAAATGGAGTGATTGAAAGAAAACACAGGCATATACTTGAAGTGGCTAGAGCAATCAGATTTCAGGGTAATATCCCTATCAAATTTTGGGGAGAATGTGTGTTATATGCTGTCTATTTGATAAATAGACTTCCTACTCTAGTTTTGCAGGAAAAATCTCTATATGAGCAATTTCATAGACACAAGGCAAGTATTGATCACTTAAGAACCATAGGTTGACTATGCTATGCAACCAAGGTGATCAAACAAGATAAGTTATCTCCTAGAGCTGAAGCTTGTGTACTGTTGGGGTATTCACCAACTCAGAAAGGATATCTACTATATAGTTTGCCTCAAAAAAAGCTTATCATCAGCAAAGATTATATTCAAGGAAAGTATGTTCCCTTTTAGACAGGTACTCAACAGACAAACAATTATTCCCTACTGAGCTAATTGCAATGTCAGATGACTTTCCTATATGTAATGAGGATAGAGAGCTACCTGTGCCTATCTCTGCAGATGATGTACACTTGGACAGTGCTCTCATAGTTATGAATGATACTCTATCAGGATCAGAAGCTATCTCTGATGAAGAACTTATTGCTCAATCTGATAATGCTATCACCACAGTTGATTTAATCCCTAGAAAGGCTGAAGAAGTTACATGCAGGAAATCTACCAGAAATCATCATCCTCTGATTTGGATGAGAGACTATGTGACTCAACCAGCTAGAATTCATCATCACTCTCAGAGTAACTATGTCTCTTATGACAACATATCATCCAAGTACAAAGCCTACTTATTTATGTTTTCTACAGAGGTTGAGTCAAGGACCTTTGAGGAAGCAATCAAAGATAACAGATGGATACATGATATGCAGCAGGAAGTGCAGGCCCTGGAGAAAAATGGAACCTGGGAGATAGTTGAATTACCTAAAGGGAAAAATATTGTTGGGTGCAAATAGATGTTCAAGATCAAATACAAAGCTAATGGCCAGATTGATAGATTTAAAGTTAGACTAGTAGCAAAGGGATACAGCCAAACTGAGGGGATTGATTACCAAGAGACATTCTCTCCAGTAATGAAGATGGCGACAGTTAGATCCATTATAGCATTGGTTGCTACTCAGCATTGGAGCATTTTTCAGATGGATGTTTTCAATGCATTTCTACAAGGGGATTTACTTAAAGAAGCGTATTTGGAGCTATCCAAGGGGTTCTACAGTGCTGAGAAAGACAGGAATCTCGTATGCAAGCTGGTGAAATCTCTATATGGACTTAAGCAGGCTTCAAGACAATGGAATGCCAAATTGACTGAAGCTTTATTAAGTTCAGGCTATTCACAAAGCCATCTAGATTACTCTTTATTCACAAAGAAAAGGGATGATGGACTGGTGATAGTCTTAGTGTATGTTGATGATCTATTTCTCATAGGGAATGATGCAAGGTTGATAGAAGAGACCAAATATGTCCTGCATAATCACTTCAAGATCAAGGATTTGGGTGAACTTAAATATTTCTTGGGTATTGAGTTTATGAGATCCAATGAAGGCATTGTGATGAATCAAAGGAAATATGCACTTGAATTAATAGCTAAAGCAGGTTTAGGGAATGCCAAGCCTAACATGACACTACTAGAATATAATCAAAGACTGACTAATGCTGAGTTTCATCCAGAGACTCTGTATGAGGGCATTCCAAGGTATCAAAGATTAGTTGGCAAACTACTCTATATCACCATTACAAGACCATACAAAGCCTTTGCAGTTCAGTTGTTAAGTCAGTTCATGCAGAAACCTAAGGTATCACATTGGAAAGTTGTATTGAGTGTGATCAGATACATCAAATTGGAATCTGGAAAGGGGCTACTCATGAGTTCTAATCAGCAGCTTCAGCTAAATGGATACAGTAATGCAGATTGGGCTGCATGCCCAAGCACAAGAAGATCAATCACTGGTTTTGTCCTAAAATTTGGTGATTCTCTTATTTCCTAGAAATCAAAGAAGAGCACACAGTTTCTAGGAGCTCCACAAAGGCAGATTATAGGAGCCTAGCTACATTGACAACTAAAATTGTATGGGTCACAAGTTTGTTCAAAGAGTTGGGTGTAAGATTGAAAGAGCCAGCATTTATCCACTGTGATAACAAATCAGCACTACAGATTGCTACTAATCGAGTGTTTCATGAGCGTACAAAACACATAGAGATAGATTGTCACTTCATTCGAGAGAAGATTCAAAAGGGACTTATCAAGACCATCTATATTAACACTAAAGATCAACAGGCTGACCTGCTTACCAAAGCATTAGGAAGAATACAACATGACTTCTTACTAAGCAAGCTTGGATTATTGAATCTCTTCAATACATCCAGCTTGAGGGGGAGTATTGAGACTACTAAGACTACTGCCTAGTTAGCTCTTAACTGAATTGATTAGTTCAGTAATTGCAGTTAGTTAGTTACTTAAGTAGTTAATTAGTTAGGGTAAGATTTGGATATTAATCCCATGGGAAGAAGTGCATAATAAGTAATATGGGAGTTAGCTATATATATATACATATATATGTACACATACTTGTAATCTTCTTCTTCTTTAGAATGAATGATACAGCCCCAAATCTTCTTCCACTTCATTCTCTCAATTCTCTCTTCACTCGACTTTAATAGTTTTTTATTGATAAATCTTTCGCTCAAGTAAAAATACCATAGAGCAATTTGAAAAGGAAACAATGAGAATGAAATAGCCAAGACAAAATGCTAAAGAAAGTATGAAAACGCATACTAAAAATGGAGCAGTCACTATCACAAAACAATAGAATCATCAACGTTGTAGACACAATAATAGTAAAGAGGGATGGATAGCAAGAACCTCTTAGAGTAAAACTATGACTATCAATATGAACAATTGCAAAAGGACCTCTTCCTAAATTTATTGGAGTAGCTTGTTTTGCTAATTTCCTAATAAGAAGCTAAAATTGTTTATTTCATTTTTTAAAAAAAAATTATTTTAGAAAATTAAGTTGTTTGGTCAAGACTTTAGAAATAAAAATAAGTACTTTCGAGTAAAAAAAAATTAAAAAAACTTTTTCCCAAAAGTATGTTTGGAACACTGGTGAAGTACTGACTACTGCCTTAATATTCACAAAATTGTTTTTCAAAATAATTACTCAAATGTAGCTAGAGTACTTATCAAAATATATTTTTAAAATAAACATAATTTAAAAGCTTGGTCAGGCTATCAATCATGATTATTTGTCCCAATTATTTCTAGAATGAATTGGTGAAATTTATTCAGGACATAAAAGTTTGGAAATAAATCAGTCTCAGATTAATTAGATTTTATCAAAATCGTAACGTAAAGGGAAAGATCGAAACAAGCTCTATCATGTCAAAAGAAAGGAATGATTAATCATGTATATTAGAAGTAGAAGTTAATCTTCATAATTGCAAATAAGGATTTGATAATAATATAGTATTTGTGATAATTAATTATGAACACTAATAATTAATTATTATGCATGTGACAATCAGGGGCGGAGCTATTCTTTGGTCAAGGGGTTCATCTAAATTCTTTTTATCGAAAAATTATACTATTTATATATAATTAAAATATCTTTTATGTATATGTAGTAGATGTCGAACCCCCTAGTTCGTATGTCTACCTCTTCAGATTTTGAACCCTCTTAATAAAAATTTTGATTCCTCCACGGGTGACAATGATAGTTAAATTCTTACATTACTTTTTTCGTACTACTCTAACCACTTTCAAGTTGCCCCATCTATTTATAATACCCTATTAATGTAATTATCATAGTATTAGTGGTCATGTCCAATTATCCTATTTCTCCAAGTCCAAATAATTCTTCACATGAAATATCTCAAATGGACTATTGCCTTTCTTTCTGCCTCATTTTCTTGCTTGCATTTATATCTGAATTATGTTGTTTGTACAATTTTACCATGAAGAAATTTGAAGAAAAAAGCAACAAATGTTGTTTACTAGATGCTGGATTTCATTGTCTGAGAATGTTCATGTCTTATTTGGTCATCATCTCTATAATCACCAATGATTTTAGGTTTTTATTGGTGGCTGTTTCTGGTCATTTTGTTGGAAATTTTGCTCGTAAGATATATCAATATTATAATGAACAATTAGACACACGTACCATCTGAATTTGTTACTAGTATATATGTGATTAGTGCTTCTTGAAGCGCGACTCATAGGGCTCATTTGACGACTCAGTACATGGGTATTACGAATATGTTGGCATAGAAACAAAGCTTTAATTTAGAGAGATGAATTCAACTTTTAAGATTGATTAGCGTAGAACTTCATGTATTTTGATATTAAAAGATTTAAAATTAATAAATTGTTGAATTTTTAATTATATACTCTATATGTTACGTGTTATGAATGGGCCGAGATCAGTTATAACAAAGCAGCCCAATACCATAATTAAACCGTTATGTGTAAGATGCAGGTTAATAAATAGTATATTCCATAAAACTTAATGTATTTTGATATTGCAGAATTTAAATTTAAGAAATTGCTGAATTCGTAGTCATATATGTTATATGTCCAAATTTCCACTTATAAGGTATATTCACGTATATTGTTTGTTATATGATCAACCTAAGATTAATTTGCTTTATATTTTGTATTTCCACTATTATTAAAATGTGGAGGTAAGTTGTAGACCATTACGTACCCCTAAGTGGAGATAAAATAGAGACAAAATTATGCCTAGGCAAACAAAAAATATTAAAATTAAAGAAAAACGATATGATGAAAAAATACCAATTATCATCAATAGAATGTAAATCATCTTGTGCCAGTGGTATTAAAATACTTTTTAGTTTAATAAAGAAACAAATGAATGTTAAATCCTAGAACTAGAAGTTCAATAATTACAGTAATTTTAATTTTTCTCCTATTTTTTCTCCTATTTTTTCTCCATTATAAATGTCCTTATCAACCATCCAGGGTGGCATCGGAATTTTCTGTAAGGAATTTAATATTTTAAGTAGACACACAAACTAATCAAAAGAGGTTCGACATTTATTATATATACATAAAAAAAAATATTTTTATCATATATGAATAGATTTTTTTATCGAAGGAGGTTCGAATGAACCACCTAATACCTATGTGGTTCTGTCACTGTCACACCACCACCCTAGCTACCTTCCAAGGCGGGGAGGTGGGCACACTTTTGGTAGTGATTTCTTTCGTTCGATAGGATAAAGAAGGTTAAGTAATTAATCCTTTCATTTTAAAATAGTTGTCATATTTTGATGTATAATTCTCTAAAGTCAATTCAACTAATTCGAAAACTATACGAATAATATCATAAGTAGAGTTCTTCTCATATTATATAGTAAAAAAATACAACAACAATAACATACCCCAGTGCCTCAAAAAGCTCCCGCTCATTGCAGATGTTGGTTAAAATTTGTATAGTTAATTCTTAAAAAATAAAACATAACAAATATTTTGTGACATGAGAATAATAATATAATTGGTTGTTGTTATCTTTTTAACTCATTCAAACGATGCAGATTCCTCTCCACAATAAGCATTTTCAACAATGAAAGATAACGGACGTTGTTGTCTTTAGGCTGGCTCCAGCAATAATATATTCTCCCTTGCCCATTCCAAATAAACAGACAACAAATTATACTAAAATAGTAGTACGTAGTAGTCATTTTCATCCTTGTTTTTCCCTCCACTCAATTGCCGATGGATTTAGAATTTCTATTTAGAGGTTCAAAATATAAAAAAGTAAACATATGAAAAAGATGAAGAGGTTTCAATATCTACTATATTTATATAAAAAAAAATTAAATAATTTTAATAATACATAGTGTAATTTTCCGTCGAATGAAATTTGGATAAATCCCTAAACCCTTTCTTGCTCCCACCTGAACGAGAGTCAGATCAGAATTTAAGCTCTATCAGTTTAATCTTTAAGATTTTTAGTAAGGAATCATTATTTTCAAATTACGAGTTTGTATCTACTATTCACCGCAATGTTTCTAATAAAATTTCAAATAAATACATTAATGTTGGGCGCCAAAAGTATTGAATTCATCCTGCATCTTGGAATCAAGATTAGGGGTTTAGGGGTTCTAAAGAAGAGAAAAATATTGTAAAACATACTTTTTTAATAAAATACAAGATCTATGAAAAAATTATTGGATTCGTCCGAACCCATGAACCCCCACTTAACTCTATCTCTGTGCATTCGCCCCTTTTTATTTACCCTTCGTAGGAGCTCTCACATTTTTTTTCTCCCTTGATGACTCAAACCTATAACCATAAAATTGGAGAGATGGAGGGTGCTTACTATCTAAGCAGCTATATATAAAACATACAACTCCTAGTCAAACCATTCATCCATCTTTTGTGTCTCATCTCCCTAGTAAATAACTCCATTCTCCTAATTCCTGAAAATGTCTCACACACATGACCATCAAGAAAACATGGACATGCCTCATCAAGATATGCCTATGATTATGAACATGGTGATGAAGATGAATTTCTATTGGGGTAAAGATGTGACAATATTATTCAAAGGATGGCCAGACAACAACCTAGGCATGTACATATTGTCTTTGTTGTTTGTTTTCTTTATGGCTTTTGGTGTTGAAATTATGTCCATGGGTCCAATAATGATCAACAAGAGGCCCACATCTGCTGTTGGGATTATTCAGGATGGGATTTATTATACTGTTAGAATGGTTCTTGTTTATTTTGTTATGCTTGCTGTTATGTCCTTCAACATTGGTATTTTCATTGTTGCTATTTTAGGCCATGGTTTAGGCTATGCCATAGTTAAATCCCGTGAAATTGGCGCGACAGCTTCAAATGTTAACGATCCTAAAGTTTAATTGCTTTGGAGTATAGTATACGTCTACAACTGGCGAAAGGTTGAGAAAGGACGCATCACAAGGGTAATTTTTAATTGGATATATTACCTAACTAGGTGGTAACTTTAATTTTTGATTGATATCAACTTTTTTTTTTTTAATGTGTGTAATTTTGTGGGATGATGTATAAAACATAATTTATTAAGATTTGGTTTTGTGATCTTCATGACTTGTGCAATTAATAACATTCCAATTGAATGAATTGTGGTATTGGAAAAGTAGTCAACACAATTATGAGTTATGGGAAAAGCTTACTATATTTAGTGCTTTCTAGATTGAGGGGAGCTCAACTAAATCTCCTTTATTGGAAAGTCGTAATTCTATAAATGATATATGTATTAACTTTCTAATTTCCCTATGGTGGTAAAGATATTTAAAAATTGTTTAAGTTACAAATTTGTTTTGATTGTGAGAATGCTTCTATTTAGTTTTGATGTAGTCATCAAAGGTGATTTGGTGTACTCTTTCGTCTAAAAATTATATTATGTATACAATATAAATATTAATACGGATTATTATGAATATATTTGATTTTTGCACACTACTTTCGATATAATTCAGAAAAAAATTGCAAATTTTAATTTTAAAATTTTGGCCACTACTTACCTGAAGATCAACACTGATTGAAGAATATAGAAGATTGCCCCATCATGGCTATACAAGTATACAACTTTTGAGCGCTTGGGGAGGGTTTCTTACAGATTCTTTTTAGGGAAAATTATAGAAAATGTCCGTTGGGTTAAATTTTTCATACAAAAAATAATCTCACTTTTTTAATTAAATGAGTTCAAATATAAAAAAGTTAAATATGCGAATAAAATGAAGGGGATTCAGCGTTTACTATATAATACATAAATAATAATTTTAATCAATTATACATAGTATAATTTTCCACTGAAGAATATTTAAATTATCTCATGGACTCTTACTAGCTCCATCCCTACCACTAGCCCATAGCAGGAATAACAGCATTTTTTGAAGAAGCTAATTGTTTTAAGGATAGTAATTAGCTCATGAAAATATAATTCGTCCAATTCATTCGACATTAGGTGGGTCAAAAATCCTCTATTTATTAACTCAATCATTTTAACTTATCCAAATTCAATGCAATTCGTCCGTTTAACCTCCCTATTCCATATGTATATATAATCTAACTAAAATGTTTACTTAGTCGTACAGGAAATTAATTAGGAAAACAGAAAAACATATGTAATTTATCAAGAACTGCTACTTGGGCCTATTGATAAAGTTCCAACCCGATTCAAACTGTGGTCCGTTGTACTTATTTTGAGCCCACAAATCAAAAGTTGGGTTTAGTAAGTAGGGCTTTTTGCACTAAATATTTTGAGCCCACATGTCAAAAATTGGCTTTAGTATCTTGGGCTTTTTGCATATATGTAAGGTACGCATGGCCTTTCGGCCTAAATAATTACAAAAATAAAAATGATCATTTGTAGTATATATATGTATAGTCAATGTATATTTTATAAAAAAAAAATCAGATTATGTTCAGTTTTTGAGTGTAACAATATATATATTTAGTGTATAGTGGATGTATATGTAATCTACATGTATAGTCAGTGTGTGTATATACACACACATGAAACTGTCACTAAATGTACCTCATAACCTAATAATTTTCACTCCATATAAACAGATAATCTATTTGATATTGAATGTTATGTGGAACGAAAGAAATGAACGTTTTACCTTTTGTTGTTACATCGTTACTCATAGAAAGTTACTTGACTCGATTGGTGAAATAGTATCTCTCCCCCTTCAAAACTATATAGAAGTCATTTGTAGAAATAATGAATGAACATTTTTAATACAATATATTTATATACAAACCTCGAATTTTATCAACTTATTGTAAATTTTAATCTTACCATGCCAAAAAGAATGTATACCTTCGAAGTCTAGTTCATAACATTACCCAAAATAATATGCAAATATTTCCAAAAAGTAATTAAATAAAAAAAAAGGAAGACAACTAATAAAGTAACCAATAAATTTTAGAAGACAAATAATGTAGCAACCAATAAATTTTACTTGCAACAAACAAATATTTTATTTTTTTTAATCTTAAATAACCACATTAAGTAAAATAGATAACGTGTTTGATTGTTCATTTGTTCAAGTGGTTCATCAACCAGTAGTGTATCATTTTATAATATTTTCTCTAATCTATACTAATTTTGAAATTTGGCATTCAACATCACTACATCTTAATTTTTTTAAATTTTGAGTTTTAGAAGCATTAATGATCCTTGAGTTGTTAAATTGTGCACTTTTGATTCGATTGTTTGTAAGAACTCATCATAATTATTAATTATTATGGTAAATTCCTCTGTTATAAATGTATTATAATCTTTAACCGTGATTTTATCATTATAATTGCTCGTGTGTTAATGTTAAATTTGTATTAATACTTCATTTTTGAATGAAAGAAAATGCGATAACAATCAAATACAACATGATCTCTACATGAAAGGGCCCAAAATAGAACTTATTAATAACTTAGGGACCAAAAGACTATTATCCCTTTTGTTTTGATCACTCAAATGTGTTGGGATGCATGAAAACTCTTTAAACGTTATTCATAATTACAAATCTCGTGTTAAAACTATGTGAGTAGTAGTAATATCTCCAGATATTTTATCCTCTCCAGACTCCACTTGTGAAATTTCATTGGGTATATTATTGTTGTTGTTGTGTTAAAACTATGTGAATTGAGAAGTTCTTTTGTTTAAATCCTGAAATTAAAGAAATTCCTCATATAACACATCGTGAATATTAATTTTTTTTAAAAAAAATGGGACCAATAAATTTGAAACATCATATAGTTAAATTAAAGATATAAAGTTTTTAAATTAGTTTGTAATTAGGCAAACTACCTTAAAGAAGAAGTTTCTTAGTTGGTGAGCAACTTTGAAATTGAACACATAAAACAAAACACATCCCACTACCATTGAAAAACCTCATGATATAATTTCCTATAAACATAAGCAAAACCACTATTTTAATGACAACTGGGCAACCCTCATTAGCAATTACATACATCATATGATAAGAGTCTTTTCTTTATCTTCTTTTGATTTATACAAAGTGATGTTAAGTAAAGGAGAATTTTCCATTCATCTAAGTACACAGCATTCAAAGAGAAAAATACTTAATGAGAAAGATAATTACATGTCTAGTATTTTATTTTTTTCATCCCACTTATATGTAACTAAGCACACTAAGTAAAGTGTTTGACTTAGCTCATTTCACGACTATTAAAGATATAATTTATTAAGTTATTTCTATTTTATAAGATATTCTTCAGAATTATGCATTATCGACAAGGGATAGTTCTTTTTAATATACAAAGTTATAGTTAGAAATAATTGCTCTTTTTATTTTAAATTAGTTGTCATGCTTCGATTCTCGAGATTTAGTTTGACTAATTTCAAAATTAAATTAAAATTAAAATTAAAATTAAAATTTTCAAAAACTATACAAAACTTACCACATGTAAATTTCAATTTTCCTAATATCAATATGATACTTTTGAAAATACTGATCAAAATTCATATCATTTGACTTTTAAAAGAAAATTATAACAATTATTTTAGAACTAAAAGATTACCTTTTTTTAATCTTGAATTCTTAAAGCGATACTTATTTTAAAATACTTTTTCTCAATCTAAAGTGATATTTCTTATGAGACAGAGAAAGTATGAACTTTAAAGTTGGATCCATTCCATTGTAGTGCTAAAAATAGATACACCCAACATTATTAAATTTAAACAATTTAGTGGTCAATGAAATAATTAACTTTAAATGGGTAATATAAGTATTAGATAATTATTTCTCCTTAAATTTGATTGGTTACATTATTGAAATAATAGAAGATAATGAATATATGATCATAATCAATGAAAGGATAAACTGATTTAGATATCACTATTATTTATTTTTAAGAAAAAAAGTAGTAAGATAATATTAAACATGTAGTTGCAGTCCATTAGTTACAAATTTAACTCTTTGTTTGTAATTGTTTGATTTAGGTTACCCGACCAAATGAACTTTTGTGAGAAAAACAAATAACAACAACAACATACCCAGTCGAATTCCACAAGTGGGGTTTGGGGAGGGTGTGATGTACGCAGACCTTACCGCTACCTCGTAGAAGTAGAGAGGCTGTTTCCCATAAACCCTCATCTCAAACCCAAAAACAGAGAAGAAACTAAATATGTCAAAAAGTATGTAAAAATGAAAAGAATGATAATATGCACACACAAAACAAACACACACAAAACAAACACAAACACAAACACACAAATACACACACTAACCCACAATACAACACATATTGCGAATACAGAAGGACCCCTGCCAAACTATCCTACCAGATCCCAAAACCAAGCAACACCTAAACCTAAAGATTAACCTGCTATTCTTATACGCGACCGCCACGTCTTCCTATCTAGGGTCATGTCCTCCGTAAGATTAAGTTCCGCCATATCATGCCTAATCACCTCCTCCCAGTACTTCTTCGGTCTACCTCTACCTCTCCGGGTAGCTTCCACAGCCAGCCTCTCGCATCTCCTAACAGGGGCCTCAGTATTCCTTCTCTGCACATGTCCAAACCAGCGCAAGCGAGCTTCCCTCATCTTATCAGCCACCAGGGCCACCTCAAGCATCTCCCGGACGGTCTCATTCCTCACCCTATCACTTCTAGTGCTGCCGCACATCCACCGTAACATCCTCATCTCTGCAACATGCATCTTCTGCACATGTGCATTTTTAATTGGCCAACATTCTGCCCCATACAACAGCGTTGGTCTAACCACCGTTTTATAAAACTTACCTTTGAGTTTAAGAGGTATTTTCTTTTCACACAAAACTCCAGAAGCAAGCCTCCACTAAGTCCATGCTGCCCCAATACGATGCGTGACATCCCCATCGATCTCGCCATTGCTCTGAATGAAGAAACCTAGATACTTAAAGTTTTCCCTCTTAGGGATAGTATGAGTAGCAAGCCTCACATATGTATCTGAGTCTTCCCTCACACCACTAAAATTGCACTCCATGTACTCAGTTTTGGTCCTGCTCAGTTTGAAGCCTT
>JAABOM020000110.1:5473141-5483259 GCA_011800125.2 Solanum clarkiae | reverse complement strand
TGAAAAGTGAACAATTCACTTATTTTGAAACATCAAAAATTTCCTAAAAATTCAGTTAATATGAAACGGAGGGAGTAGTAAACAATGAAATAATTTTACCAGATCACCCTTATTAAATATAAATCATCTAAATATAAAAAAGTAAATACTATTATTTAATAGCATTGATACAATAAATATAAAATGATAAATTATTCATTGATTTTATGAATTTGATAAATATTACTCTCTTCGTTTCATTTTATTTGTCATGATAAGATCTGACATAGTAATACTTAAGAAACATTTAATTATAATTGTTGTTTGACTAATATATTCCTTGTAAATAATTAAACTTTATATATATAGGTGCCTCTTAATTCTAGAATAATTGATGCTAAGAGCAAAGTTGTAAAAAAGTTAGTTAATCCTCTTTTTATTATCTAAATTATAAACTACTTTAGTATAAATATTTTTTAATATATTTGACTATTAAAATGAGACATAAGAACAAATAAAGATAATAATTAAAATAATTAATTCTATTTTAATTTTATAAATAATCAAATAATACTACGAGATAAATATTTTTAATAAAATATCCACGTGGATGGTTTACTAATGTTGAAACTTGTATATATTTTTTCTTTGAACCAATGTTGGCGCCGAAAGAAAAAAATAATTAAGGAGTGGTGTTACGGCTCCCTTAATTGCAACCCAAAATGTCATTTTCATATCAAGTATAGGAAAAACACATTAACATTTAATGTCTTTCTTTTTCCAAAACAAATATTTGCAATTTGCATATGAGATATGGTTAACTGGTCCATTCAACCATCATTACATAATCTTTGCGGCTATTCCAATAATCTTATCCTTAATTAGTTATATAAATGTTACTAATAATTAATTAATTTATATTCTCACGTTAATTCCTCACTTTACATGATAGAAGAAACTAAAATGGATTTCTCAAATAGTCTCAAGATAAACATAACATTTTAGTGATGGTGAAGTGGAAATCATGAACTAAAAATCTCTTATTTTTTATTAATTAGAGATGAGAAATAACTTTTTAAAATATTTAAGTTAATTAAAATCTTAAAGTACGTTAAAATATTTCCCGCCTTTTTTTTTTCTACTGGCATGTCCCACTCTGTGCTCTTTTTATGGACTTTATGTCCACTCAATTCTCTACCTATAAGCTTTAAATATCCATATTTATCGTCAGTTATTTAATATTCACACCATATGTTTTAAATATCATTTCCCATAGACTTCAATTTTCAACTATTAATATTATTTTTCACTTATTTTTAGTTGCCATATTTATTTCTTTGTTTTTATTTTATTACTTGTCAGATATACTATAAATAGTTATTTAAAAGATCTAGATATATAGATAAAAATTTAATTATTATTTATATGAGATATATTAGTCAAACAAAATTTCTAATTAATTTTTTCTTAAGGATTGACCCTTTTAGTGGCTATAGTGGCATACTTAAGTAATGAAATTCTCGACCAAACACCAAACATTATCATGACAATACCAAAAATAATTGTCAATTTAAATACTTAAGGAAGAGAGCATCAATAATTTTTTTTCAATTTTGCTTTTAGCATTAATTATTTTAGAATTAAGATATAGATAAATAGCTAAAAATAGTGAGGGATATATTAATCAAATTACATTCTTAATTAATATTTTTTTAAAAAATTATGTAAGACAATTAAAAATAACAGAGTACTATATAACATGATCAATTTTAAGATTAAAGATAAAATAGAAGCGTTTAAGTACATAAACGACGATCTTAAACATGTATAAACACATTCCAAAAGGGGAATTTATCTCATTTTTACGCAGTCAACATAAAGTAAAATAATGTAGTGGAATTTGTTACTTTAGGGTGAATTTAATGTTTTTTAGGGGAAAAAAAAGAAGATAATTGAACTTAAATCTCAAGGTTGACGAAGGAAAAAATATGATAAATTTCTCCTTTTGTCTACTTAATTTCCTCCGTGAGTCACAACAACTAGTAACAATATTGCACTATGTGAGAAACTACTGGTGAAAACTTAAGAATGATTTTAAATTTTAACCAAAAGATAAATAATTATTTTGATTTTTTTTCAAATAATTAAATTTTATATATGCAACAGGCTCGATCTAGAAAACAAACCTTTTTCTTCACTTAAACTCTATTTTTAATCACCACAGTGCTAATCTTAGTCACCATTTGCTTTTCTTCCGATATATAATATTTATAGAATGACCCAAAATAAAATACTGCACCACACAAAGAAAATATGTCCAAGTCTTAATGTCTGAACAAGGCAATTCTGGATTATTGTGCATAAAAAGTCACAAAACGCATGCAAACTCATTTGTGGAAATATTTTTGCAGACACTTCTCCCCTTCTTTAATTTGTCTTATTAGCACCTATTTTCAGATGCACATTTTATAAAACCAATCAATTCACACAGCTTAATACATGCTTTGTCCACCCCTAAACTTGCACGGAATTTCTTTTCTTACACATTTCATGAAAAATGTTCAAGATTTAACGTATACTTCTTTCTCTCAATTTTAATTGTTAGCTATATTAAAAATATCTATTCCGGATCAGTTGTCAATTTAAACAATTAGTAGCACTTTTTTCTAATTTAAGTCATTCTGAAATGTGAAAGACTTTATTACTAGTGAAAATTTTCATAAACAGCTTAGTCCTAATACTTAATAGTCAAAATAACTACAATTTAAGTAATTACATTTTGTAACATAACTATAGTAGTTGTTTGTATAATTTGCATATCCGTATATATAATTCGTTGTCAATATATAAATTATATAATTCGATGCCAATATAGAAATAGAATAAGTATATAGAAATTTTGTATTTATACATTTTCAGAACTTATACAGATCAAATGTATCAATACAATAATTATATAAAAGTTAAGGATAAACATATACAAATTTTAAATTTATTCGGATTTTGAGATTTTCTTTAAGTTTGGAGTTGACCAGGGTCAACATATTGGTCAAAACAACCCGCAAATGGTAATATGACTATTCTAATCGGTCTGAAATATGTTTGTTTGATCGATTTGCATATTTGATTTGTGTTTAGGAGGTTTTGGATGTTAAAACCAATTTTGAAAAAATGAGTACTAGTACTTTATAGCAAAAAAAAAAAAAAATAGACATAAGATGATAAATTATTCATTAATCTTATAAGCTAGACAAATATTGTTGGAAACCCTCAAATAGTATAACAGATAGATAAAAATGAATGGCGAAAATAATTAATATTATTATAATTTAATCAATAACTAAATAATACGGAATAAATATTTTTAGTAAAATGTTCATCTGTCGAGTAACTAACGTTTGAAACTTATATTTGCACCGAAAGAAAAAGATTATTAAGGAGTGCTCTCATGCCTCCCTTAATTGCAACCCAAAACGTCATTTTCATATAAAAAAACACATTAACTAGCAATCAACTAGTAAACAATTTTTATAGTGGGATTAATTACCCCTTTTTTTTTTGAAAAAAAGGAATCTAGTGTGCTTTCAAGAAATTGCATTTCAGTTCATAGTGACACATTCTTTTTACTGCTGAGGACAAGATATACTAACAATCAACTAGTAACCAATAATATAGCTTTGCCTCACTAAATTTGGCTTGAAGTTAAAGCTAGGTGGGATTTCTTTTTATGACAAAATAGTAGTACACCCTTAATTAAGTGAACTTGTAGTGGTGGGCAGAGGACCCTATCACAAATTAATCACAAGAATTAAGAGTGATTGATAAGGACATTCACGTTAATTAATGATTATGTAGGCGTTTGGTGGAAAAGATTAGAAGAGAAAAGAATATATAATCTAAAGATATTTGGGTAATAATTGACAAAAGCATGTTGATTTAGGGTTTTTATGATCCATGCATTGAGTGGTGGGGGACAAGTGAGTGGGATTTTTTCTTTTAATCCACCATATTTTGGAGCCCAGAGGACCTCAACTAATTCGGATTTATAAGAGAGAAAAAATATAATCGACTAAAATTTTTTTTGTATTGAGTGTTTGCATTTGAAATTTTTATTTAAGAAACGAAAGTATCTTATCCATTTCGTCATAGTGGTGAATGTTGAATTTAATATTCTTTATTGTGTACTATAGTGTAGTTGAAAATGTGAACCCTAATAATGTAGGAGATTTTTTGAGTGTTGTATAAGTTTTGCATCATGCTGCACTGCTTTTTGTTTTTAATTTCTTTTGTTTTTTCACTTTTTTGTGTTTGATTTGTCTAGGAAACAAGAAAGTAGGTCAACCTTCACATATTTATGAATTCATAAGTAGTACTCTTGTTTGGTTGTTTATAGTTATAGTTAGGCATAGGACCATTTCACACATTTAAGATTCTTTTGCTTTTCGACTACTCCTACGTTGAGATTCTTGAAAATACCGGTGAATTATACTCCTTTTGTTTCAAAAAGAATGATTTAATTTGATTTGATATGAAATTTAAAAAAATGTTTTTTTTTTTAATCTTGTGATCTTAAGTTAAAGTTATGTTAAATGTATTAAAGATACCTTTCAATTTTTTGACCTTTAATATAACAAGTTTTGCCAAAAAAGAAAATTGGTCATCGAAGGTTATTTCAAAGGACTTTTGAGGCAGTATGGACATAAAAATTGTAAAATTTAAAGATATTTTTAATTTATTTTCAAGTTAAAAACTTTTATTTGAAAATAGGACCTATGTTTGAACATAGATATAAATTTGAATTGTTTTTGAATTTTTAGAGTGACCGAATCATAAATTATGAAATTTATTTTTTTTGCTTTTAGTTTTTCAAATTCTTGAATCGAATTCCGTAAAATTGTAACAATTTTATGTCCCAATATTTTTTTTAAAAAAATATTTTGGAAACAGTAAATATTATTCATGACCAAACGAGTGTTTAGTGTTCAAATTATGCAGAGGATAATCAATATGAGCTGACACTGCACCGTCTTGCTAGTTCAAAATCTATTTGATATAAAGATTTATAATTTACTGATTTAATATTTTTTCTCGAATCCGGATATTTTGGGAGATTTGATGTTATAACCTTTTATAAATTTATTTTTATTTTTTTAATCATTTTTATATCTATTTTTTTTTTAATGCATGAAAGATGTGAGAAAATTTTCATTTTCTTTTATGTTTAATTTGCAAATGACTAGAAAAGATTATATATATGAATATTTTACTATCTATTATCCCTTGTAAATTACTCTAACATGATATATGATTGCAATCCCTTCTATTTGTGGGGCTTTTTGAGTTGGATCCAAAGCTTCCCTCTCCCTTTAATTTGGTCCCAAACATAAAGAGACTTTTTTTCCTTTATGACAATAAATTAAATCATCAAAATTAAGTAAGTAGTAAATTATTCGAGGATTTATGTAAGTTATACTAAATAGAGTGCACTCTTGATTAATAGGGTCGTGCAGAAGGAACCAAGAATGTTGTTGTCTGTAATGATTAAGTGATTTAATATTGTAAGAATGTATCTATTAATTAATTATAATGAAATGAGAAAAAAATATATATATAAACATATGTCGTTCATGGAAGTCTTCATATCTAGACAAGGATTTTCTATAAATAGTCTCTCATCTCTATCAGATAATAGTAAGATTTGTATATATTTTACCCTTCCTAGACTCCACTCAAAAAATTTCACTGATTATATTATTATTGCATTGTATTCATCTTAGTAGAAGATATATTTTCTACATTGTCTATGTGAAATGAAGAGAGAGGTTTTTTCCCTTCAAATTGCCGACATTTTCAAAAATATCTTATAGTTTTTAAAATATATTTTCGTATAAATAGTTTTTTCTTGGAGGACACTTTTTTCTTTTCGAAGTCCCTCATTCTTGTATGCTGTTGTAGGCCAACAAGTCACAGAGATTTATATAATTACATTAGTTCTTTTTGACCCACAAAGTGAATAATAAGTGTCTGTGGGCTAAGGTAAAGATTGATTTAAATCAAATTATAAGTGCTCTCTTTTTCTCTTTTAATTTTGTGATTTCTTCTATAGTTATCACTTTATTTTGTCCAACTTCATGCTATGAATATAATATGCTTCATTTGTCTCATAAAATTTTATGTAGAAGCTTTTTCTTTTTGATTCGTTTCAAAAAGAATGATACCTTACTATAATTGGAAATAATTTATCTTAAAATTTCCTTTTTACTCTTAATGAAATAATTTTCAATCACATAAAAATTTAAGAATGATATTAAATCACAAGTTTTAAAAGTCTTTTTTTTATTTTTTTAAATTAAATGGGACGGGGGAGTAGTGATTTGTAGGGACCATTGACTCACATGCCTAAAGTTCTTTTTGGGGCATTTTATTTTCTAGTCTTGGAAGTGAAGACAACTTGTTTCCATCAATTTCGGATGGAGTCAAAGATTGACTATTTTTTGGCTTTGGAGTATGGTGGAATAAAGCAAAATGGCTCTTTAAACTATCTGTGCTTTTTTCATTTGTGAAGTAGCAGTTAGTCAATACAACTTTCGGTGCTCCTCATGGGTCATCTGGAAACAGCCGCTTTATGTTTTTAAACATAGGGGTTAGGCTGCGTACATCCGACCCCCCCTCACCCCGCAATGAGCGAGAGCCTTTTGAGGCACTGGGGTATGGGGTATGTTGTTGTTGGAAGTGAAGACAACTTCCATCAAATCATCCACCATTAACCTTCTATGTCAAACATCAAGCCAAAATTATTGGGCATATGTATGTTGGCACAAGACTAGAAATCAATTTCTTTTGCTAATTTAATATTGAAAATTCCCTCTTTGATTTGTTCAAATTCAAGTCATTCACGCCAATTTTAGGTGAATCTCTATGCACAATATCCTCTATTTGTTTCTTTGGTTGGGGACAAATTGGATTTTGTCATATACTCTTCATGCTTTAGTTAGGAATTAGGACAAGTCTTGTGAACTTAGACGACTATTAGACAAGTCAAAGAATAAGTAAATTCCATAGATCTAAGCTTTCTCTATTATTTTGTTGTCATGTGATCTTTCTATATGATAAAATATGGATTATATACTTTATTCTTCTCAAATTCAGACTCTTTTAAAATTATAATATGTTATTATTATTGTAGTTTCTAAATGTAAAATAAACATCAGTTATAGCCGGAGGGTATTAGTTATATTCTCTTGTATTTTAAATTTCAAGATTCCGTATGAAGACTGTAGATCTACTCTCTTAAAAGAGAATTGTGCATGAACTTGAGGACAATAGTTGTTCTTATATGAGAGATATTCCCTTCTTTTCGTATTTTGCTTCTCTAGAGTTAAGCTGTATGAATAAAAAAATATATTCTTTATGTTTCAATTTATACTATTTGCTTTTCTTTTTAATTAATTTCATTTTTTTTACATATTTCTATATTTAATAATAAAATACTCAATTTATAATCACACAAATATTTAGATACCATAAATTATTTTTCCTTAAATTTTGTACGAAATTAACCAACTCATATAGTTACATGTGAAGTAATTGGCATGGTATGAGATGGATGATAAAAGGTCCAAAATGTATAGACCAATATAGAAATAACTTAGCAAACACATTAGTCGATCCCACGTTGGGAGATTGTGGTTGAATGATTTAGGAAGAACAAGTGTCCATTTGTTAGGTTACAATGACAAGATAGTGCACATGATGTAACACTACTTTTATCTTTCTTGTAGATCTACATCTCTTTATTTATACCATTTGTTTCTATGCCTACTCACCATCCTTTATTTCTTATAACAAAAAACAACATTAAAAGGATTTTTATTATAGTAGACATCAAACTTTGATAGAGATTCTTTTGAGATCTTTGTGAAGTAGTAATAAAATTTGCGCATAGTTAGATCTTAATTTTTATTCATGTGATATCTTATTAAAGGTATTTAATCTTCAAATATTTGACACATACATTTTTTGTTCTTTTACTTATGAATATTCTCAATTATTTTTCAGAATTATTAACCGTTTCACTATTTCATTGCCAATTAGCCATGTATTATGATAAACTCATGTTATTAATCCATAATTGAGGGTAATACATTTTAAAAATAGTCAAAAGAATATGATGTTATTAATCCATAATTGAGGGTAATACATTTTAAAAATAGTCAAAACATATCATATTCTCTATATAAAAGGATCGAAATAGATCTTTTGACTAACTAAAAATTAACTGTATTGAATCACATTCAGTAAAAGTTAAAATCGGAATTTGTCAATAATTTACAAATCACCAAAAAATGCAACAACAATAACATATCCAGTGAAATCCCATAAGTGAAGTTTCGAGAGGGTAAAATGTACGCATACCTTATCACTATCTCATAGAGATCAAGAGCTTGTTCTGTAAGTCTCTCTGCTAAAAAAATATCAGCCCCAAAAGCAAAGATACAATATAAGGAAAAAAGGAAAAAAGACCGACTCAGCTGGAAAGTAAATGATAATATATAAATACACTAAAAGTATCAAAATAAAACATGGACAATAATAACACAATATATAAAGATACGGCTAATCCTACTAACCTATCATAATACAAGGCCAGACAACATCCTACTCATACCAGTCTACTAACCTTCTACTCTACTATGCGACTTCTATTCCTTTCTATATAAGGTCATGTTCTCAGTGATATAAATTTGTGTCATATTCTGTCTAATTATCTCTCTCCAATACTTTTTGATCTATCTCTATCTTTTTGCGTAATCTCTAAATCCAATCTCTTGCACTTCTTAACAAGAGCAATAAAAATGCAATTCTCCTTAAAAAGTACTCTAACCAAGAATGTTTGAATATGAAAAAGTGAAAAATGCAAAATCAGCTGATCCTGGTATATTTTTATTTCATATGATTAAAGAAGATTATAGTCTTAAACTAAAGTTGAAGAACTATTAGGCAAAAATTGGTAATCCTAACCCATAAATTAAGAGATGAAATCAGTTTAACAATTATAATTCTTCAAAAGGATTAGGTAAAGAGCTGGTGAGCTTATTTTCCTAGGAAAGAAAAAGAAGTCACTTTAAAAGTTGACCAACAAAACTAACTACTAGTAGCTCTAAATTCTTGATGATCTGAAAATTTCAACCAAGACAAAATTATTATAGTGCTCTTTCAATCATTGAGTTGTCTAATTAATGCCTTATCCTCAGTATAATTACGGTAATTATTATGTCAACGTATTAATTACTTCTCGTTCACTTTATTCGTTTACTGTTTTTAAAAAAAAATTTCATCTTTGCTTGTCATTTTGAACCTATTAAAAAAATAATCATTATTTTTTTCACGTTTTGCCCTTAACATAAATTATCATTCCCCAAATCATTTTTTTCAATATTCGTACAAAACGTAAGCTAGAAAGAGTAATATGAAAAAATTAGTTATGCCAATCATGATTTTCTTAATGGGTGTGCCAAGTCCAATTATAACAAGCAAAAGTGAACTGAGTATTTGTTACTGCTATTACTACAGAATCATCTCATCCAAGGGTGGCTACTTTGATGCACTAAATAGCAATTTCATAAGAAAGGTCGAATGTTTATTTCATCTACAAATAACTTTTCAGTTGATGTTATCGCACCAGACTTATCTAGTTTAATTTATATTTTATATTTAATTTGTGATTGCACATGAACAAATTTATCCAATACCCACCCAATGATAACAATGATAGAATTCACAGGAGTTTAAAAAAAGAAGAAGACCAAATACAAAATCATCTTGCATTCAATTGAATTTATGTAGAGATGTGATATAGTATACATTTTCTTCTTAATGTGAATTGAATTTTATTGTCAAAATCCTTATTATTGAAAAGTTTAGTGAATGAGGAAAAAAAAAAGTCCTATTTCTTATGAGATATAAATAAAATAAAAGAAAGTTGGTAATAGAAATTTTATTTTAGAAATGCTAAACATAAAACAAAGAAGATTTAATTGGTCATTAACAATAATATACATTTGTTGACACCCAATTTTTACCCGCCACGGTGTCAATTTACTCACGAAGCTTTATATTTTATTTTTAACGATTTTGAA
>JAABOM020000110.1:5444992-5458781 GCA_011800125.2 Solanum clarkiae | reverse complement strand
CTTTAATCATTTCATTCTCAAGATGTTTAAGTAGATCATGAAGTTCTCCCATGGCTTTCACCTTTTCTTCATAGTTGTCTCCATAACAAAGTTTTAGAATCTCTGGCAAACACTGAAATTGAACAATAAATACACTTGTTATTACATGAAAAATAATGTGTATAAATTACTCCATACGTTTCAATGTATTTATCTCATTTTAGCTTAACTAAAAATTAAAAAATTGATCTTGTTATCTAAAAACTTAAGCTATGCATAATGAAGAGCAATGTTTTGCATAATAAAATTATTTTGTCTATTTATTATCAAAATAATTTTTTTCTAGAAAAATTATCTTCCACCAAAAGAGTACAGAACATTTTATTTCAATTAGGGGTATCTTTTGGTAAAACATTGTCTTCCTATCCAACGCCACTAAAATTTAGAAGTCAATTAATTTCCCTTTTAATGAAAAATATTTAGATATTTGATAGCTGGAAAATGACTATTTTCCTTTTATGAAAAAATAATTAGATATTTGGTAATTGGAAACAGGATTCACAATTTTAATTCAAGCGGTCCAAAATATAAAAATACAAATATACGAATAAATCAACAAAATACAATTTGAATAATTAAGAGAAGCTAAAAAATAATGCTTTAAGTGAGATTTGAACTTTGATCATGAGAATTCATTTAAAATGAAACCTACCATTATGCTAAACTAGAGTTATTATTTAAAAGGTTTAAGTTTAATATATATACAAAAATATAAAAAACTTATCTTAATTTTTTGCCAAAGGAGTTCGGACGAACCCTCCCCCTCCCTAGGTCCAGCCCTGGAAAATGATTTACTTTCTACAAAAATATCTTTTTTTACAACAAACACATTTCTAGATCATAGATCTTGACTTCGTACAACCTATTTGACCAAAACTTAAAAGACATTATTATGAATCTTCAATATCCAAAAATTTCATCAACACCCTATCAAGTCACCTCACACGTAAAATAATAATTAAAGCGCAAAACTCAGATGTCTTTTTAACTATTAATAACTTTAAAAAATTACTTATATCATACTAAATAAACTTGGAAAACATACCTTTTCATCTATAAACTTAGCCCAAAAACACGCCATAGCTCTTTGATAAGGATCTTTTGGTAGAAGAGGTGACCCATCCTTCCAAGTTTCATCAATATATTGAAGAATAACAAGAGACTCAGGAATTGGCTTTCCATTGTGCAAAAATACTGGAACTTTTTTGTAAATAGGATTATACTTGACAATTCCAGGAGAATTCCTTATTGGACTTTCTTGTTCAAGGTACTCATATGGAATACCCTTTAGTTTTAGGGCAATTTCAACTCTTACACTAAACGGACTTACCCAAAAACCCAACAGTTTTATTTCTTCCATTTTTTTACTTCTTAATTCTTCTTACACTTTTTGCCCTTCTTATAGAAAATGGATTTGGAGTTAGCTGGATTTTCAGTCAACAAAGTGGTGGATAGGAAATATCTAAAGCATAACGTTTTTATTTGTTTAATACAATATAATTTTTTAATAAAATTACTTTTAATCTCTCATAAACTGATTAAATATATAAATTAATTTTATTATATTAAAAATTGTACGGTTAAAGATACCAACAATAAAAAATATGCTCAGTGAAATATTATAAATGATGATAGAATATATGCAAAATGTATTACTATCTCTTAAAAATAAATAAATTGTAAAATTATACAATTAAAGATTAATAACAATAAAAATATACTCAATAAAATATTATTTTAAAAGAGAATAAAATAAACGTAAACTTTATCATTATATTATAAAAATTGCTAATACATATTTTATATTCTTTATGTTCATAATATCTAATTTTTTTATCCCAATTTATATAATTTATTTATTTTTATATACTCAATGAATTAGCATGTTCATAAAGAATCTTGGTTCAATACGAACAAGTATTGTTCGAAAAGGAGAAGAGAATAACTCTCGTCATTTAGTAGTAGTAGCTAAGAACAGTTGACACTAAGCTACATTTGGCATGAGACACGTGTAGTTGGTCAATTTCTTAATAACAAAATTCTATTCTGCCTGTCACAATTTAATTATTAGAGTTATTAAAATAATTATTTTAAATTAATTACTAATTTAAAGAATAAGAAATAATTAATCACCTTTTTTTTCAATTTTATCCTTAGTTATTACTATTCTTATCCAAAAAAACACATTTTTTTTTCGAACAAATGAGATTCAATATGGATATATTATTGTAACGTTACTAAATATTTATCCTATCAAGAAATGTAATATTATTTTTTATAGAATAAGATTAAAAAATATAAATTATATAAATTGGGATAAAGAAATTAGATATTATGAACATAAAGAAATCTATAAAATATGTATTAGCATTTGACAATAATTTTAATTATCATAATATATTAACTTGACGTGATTATATAAATTGATTTTTTTAAAATATTAAATTCGAACGGTAATATCTACCGTTGATGTGCTTGTTGACCCTCTTTTTCCACCACATATTTTCATATCTTGGTCTGCGTTTGAATATTATAATTATATAGCCTGCCATTGGATAGAGTTTTTGTTAGGCAGCCAATCTTGAATCTATCAAGTTTGAAATGTAAGATATAACAAATGTTTATTTCCAATTGGATGAGAATTTATATGATAAAATATATCCCACTATTTTAGGTAGAAAGGAGTGAAGGTCACGAGGTAGAAGATAAATAGGTTAGCAGGGATAGGTGATATGTGCTGTAGTATTAGTAGGTTCTTTATATCCTGTGTTGTTATTGGTCATATTTTATTATTATTTTTTATTGAATTTATATATTATTATTTACTTTCCACTTTAGTCATTTTTTTTCATATCTAGTATCTTCTGCTTTTAGGGCTTGATATTTTTGAGACGAGAGTCTCTTGAAAGCAGCCTCCCTATCTCTATATATGAGATAGCGTTAAAGTTCGCGTACACTTTTACCCTTCCAAAATCCACTTGTGAAATTCTACTGGATATATTATTATTGTTGTTGTTCAAAGATACAAGCATACCAAAGCTCAAAGAGATAAGTTTCAAGGCTACTTTTTTATTTCGTCCATTGTTTGACATCATATTAAAACTCGATTAAATTAAAATTCATATTGAAAAGTCTCACGTTAGAAAATAAATACTTCTAAAAAAAGTGACTCCACACCCCAACAGATTTAAACACAAAATCTTTAATAAAAAATATTTACTATTCTATGGCGACCCTTGCTCGTTGGTACTTTCAAGGCAATCTCAATTCTTCTACTAGATGGACTTGCCCCAAAACCCACCAATTTCACTTCCTCCATTTTCCAATATATATATAAATAAAATTGCCTTATTTATAATTTTTTAAGAGGCATTAGAGGAAAAGTAAATAACTAATCCGAGACATAAAATGTACATATATATTAGCCTAAAACAAAATTTGTTGTTGGTAACTCAGGTTTTCTAAGAGAGAATTCTTAGTTTAGCTTGAAATCTATTGATTTTTGTTTTGATATAGTAATATTAACAGTCGTTATCAAAAACATTTTTTATATCCAAACATCAAAATTTGTCAAACGGATTATAATTCTGTTAGTTGCAAGCTATATAATGATAGATTAGTGACGACAAAATTCGTAGTTAATTTCAATTTCTATTTTTTATTTGATAAAATTCAACTATTTTAATATGTCAAAATAATTTTTCGACTTATATTGATGTAATGAATAAAATTCAATGATCATACTTAAAATTCACTCCATTTAATTAGGAGCCAAACTAGTTATCGACATATACACTTGGTATTTTCCAACAGTATAAAGGAAGAAAGAAAGCTAATCTCAAACATTATTAAATTTGACATTTTTCAATATCACTAGAAGACAACCCCCCCCCCCCCCCCTCCAAAAAAAAAAAAAAACTGTTAGGATCGATAGGCATCAGGTGTTATGAGAAAGCTAGCAAAAGAACCTTAAAAGATCATGAGTATGAAGAAAAATGAGAAACATATCATAAAGAGACACAAATATTTAACGTGGTCGGTCAACTGACCTACATCCACAAGAAGAGATGAGCAATCCACTATATAAAAGAGAGTACAAAATATCAAGAAAAATAATCTCACCAATTCACTTAGAATATAAAGAGGTTCTCTCACACTTGTGTCTCACAATTTCTCTTCATACAAACAACTCTCAAACCCTTATGGCTACATTGTGAATGTTACCAAGTCATAAATCATTGCCTGCGAGAAAAAAGGCTGGCCAAATATGGAGAATTTGGAAAATCGCAATTATATATGGTAAGAATTCCAAGGCAAAAATCCAACAAAAAACATAGACAAAAATTCAACTCTTAAAATCCATAATTAAGCATGTAAAGTAAAAATTGACATTTTAATTAGGCAGTTTTGAGTATAGGTTTGTAAGCTCCAAGTAATTTTTCCCTATGAGGCAAATTTTCCTTAATAATGTTACAAGTTTGTAAGTTTTTAGCCCAAGCACATACATTTGGATGTTCATCATTTTTCAATACTTCAACTTTCAATGCTTCTTGAATAACTCCAAGCCAATATGTAATGAGAATGGACACAAAATCAACAAATCCAATTGTGTCTCCTCCAAAGAATTTCTTGTCTTTGACTTCATTATCAAGAATTTTCAAGAGCTTAGAAAGTTCATCCTTAGCTTTCTCCTCCTCTTCTTTGCTACCATAACCAAGTTTCTGCATCTCCGGGAAGCACTAAAATTAAAAAAAAAAAATTGTTATTACATTTTAGTTATTTTAATCACTATTACATTTGAGGTGGTGGTTGAATTAAGAATTCAAAAAAAGGGACTCAAATAATATAATGTCACACCTAGGATTTAAAATAATGACCTAATTTTTCTTTTTGAATCCTCCCCGCCACCACGTGAATGGTGGTGGACGAAGCAAAAGCGAGAATATCAGCTTGAGTAACTTCAAACATTGGTGAGAAGTTGAGATGTTCATCCTGCGTGATGAGGGACAAGGGGTAATTAACAAGGGAGAAAGTTGACTTTGAGAAAGAAAAGGTGGAAGCCAAAAGATAGAGTTGAGAATCTATGATCGGTCTGAATAACCACTTTCAGATATGATTTTGCTCCCCTTTCGTACAGCCCTTCTGGGCAAGCAAGCGAGGCTGAGTTTGAAGAGGATTATTTTGGGATTGGTGTCCTTTTGGAATCATGGAAAATCAGGAAAACAGGCACATCGGTGGATCAGCCAGAACCAAGACCAGGACATGTGTCACTTGCTATTCAAGTAGCTCCCTGGGAGAATGACTAACCCAATAACGAAAGTTTCATAAGCGGATTAGAGCAAGCTACCATGAGACAAAAGATCTTCTTTCTAAAGAGATTCGTTGTAGTCGCTTCGATCCACCCTCTCGGTGATAGATTAAACATAATGTTCGTTTTTTAAGAATTTTCACTTCTTTCTAAAGGGTGAATGATACACTATGTTTATTTTAAAGATTCTAGAGAATTTCCCGCTGATAGAGCTGGGCGAGAAGGCGATACTTGTTACTAGGTCAGAGAAAGACATGACCCGTCAGTTGGCTCCCTTAAAAAGTTGAATTAAAAGGAGAAATATTATTTTTATCCCTAAAGAGCAATTGAAGTTCAATAGGAGTATTTTGTAACCCAATATATTATGGACATTTTTGACCCTATTTTTGTTAAATTTAAAATAAAATGTTTAAAGATAGGAACATACCTTTTCCTCTATAAACTTGGCCCAAAAACGTGCCATTGGTCTTTGATAAGGATCATTTGGTAGAAGGGGTGTGCCATCCTTCCAAGTTTCATCAATATATTCAAGAATCACAAGAGACTCAACAATTGGTTTTCCATTGTGCAAAAGCACTGGAATTTTCTTATGAATAGGATTATACTTGACAAGCGTAGGACTTTTGTCAAAAGGATTTTGCTCAATAAATTTATTGGAAGTGATTGATTAATTGTATATATTAGTTATAATTGTTGATTATTAGTTGATAATATTAGTTGGGTAGTTAGTTATAATTAGTTGGGTTAGTTGAGGAATTATTCCATACCATGAGGGTACATAGTAAATACTATGGGGAACATATATGTGTATAAATACACATATTACTGTACATATTTTTCTTAACTGATTTTAATAAACAGAACTTTGACCTAATTCTTCCAATTCCCTCTTCTCTCTGCAGCGACATCACAAATACGATCATGGTATCAGTGCCAGGACACTGATAGCGACGACGGTGACGGAGATAAGGCTTGAGCAAGGTCAAGAACTCAAGAATGGTGGAAGCAAGTTGCGAATCGACTGGAGATCGCGAGACTGAAGACCGCGAGTCGATTGGGGAACACGAAACACTTGGAAAATCAATTGAGACACTCGATGTCGTGGAGAAGAACAGGAATCATCCTTTATACCTTCATCCATCGGATATACCTGGGAGCGTTCTCACTTCGGTCCAACTCACAGGAACTGAAAACTATTCCCTATGGAGTAGGTCGTTGTTAATCACACTTCGAGCCAAAAGCAAATTAGGATTTATCCTCGGAACATGCAAAAAATCAGATTATAGCATTGAATTGGAGGAACAATGGGAAAAATGCAATGCCTTCATTCTCGCGTGGATTATGAACACGGTTTCGAAGGAGCTATTAAGTGGAATTGTGTATGCCTCAGATGCGGCGACGGTTTGGGCAAACTTGAATGAGAGATTCAATAAAGTGGATGGGTCTAGAAGCTATCAACTTCATCGGGAAATCTGCACTTTAAATCAAGGTAATCTGACTGTCTCAGGTTATTTCACCAAGATGAGGCTCTTGTGGGATGAATTTGATGCCCTAGTACCCCCATCGACATGTAATTGTGAGAAATCCAAGATGTATGTTGATCACCTACAATACCTGCGATTATTTGCCTTTTTGATAGGACTAAATGATGTATACAGTCATGCACGTAGTCAGATACTTATGATGAACCCCCTGCTAAGTGTGAGTAGAGCTTACGCCGTGATTATGTCTGATGAAAACTAGCGTGTGACTGCTAGTTCAAAGATAAGTGGAGATGTGAATGAGTCTATGGCATTGTATGTTGGTAAAGGAAATTACTATAAAGGAAGGGGAGGCTATAATCTTGTGGAGAGTGGTAATGCAGGCAATACAGGAACCTTCAACAACTACAAGCAAAGGAGGAATAGCAATTTATTCTGTGATTATTGCAAAATGCAAGGACACATTAAGGATGCATGCTACAAACTTGTTGGTTACCCAGCTGATTGGAAATTTAGGAAGAAGTCTGGACCTAATGTGGTGCAGAACAGCAGGATGCAGAGGGATCATGACATGGTGAATCATGTCAATAACCCCAGGAATGAAAGGGAATTGAAAGATGTTTTCTCTCCTAATGATGCCACGAGGAATGCGGACACACAGCCTACCCTCACTTCAGACTAGTACAACAGAATCTTGCATTTATTGGAGAAGGAAGGATCTGGTTCAGGATCAAGTAAGGGAGCAGATAACAGGGAAAACATGGAAGGTATAACTATCATAACTAATGCCTTGTCTGTTGATGATCACAATACACATACAAAGGTTAAAAAAGGAGAAGGAAACTGGATAGTAGACTCAGGTGCTACCTCTCATATGACATACAATCTAGATAGGCTATGTCATGCTTATGAGAGTGTTAATAAGATGGTATATTTACCAAATGGAAAGACTACACAAGTGTCACGTATTGGATGTTGTAACACAGCTGATGGAAATACATTAGAAGATGTGCTAGTGGTGCCTACTTTCAAAGACAATTTACTATCAGTATCAAAGCTAACTAGACAGCTAAAATGTTCAGTTAACTTCTTTCCTGATTTCTGTTTGCTTCAGGACCTCTCCACTGGAAGAGTGAAGGGGATTGGTAGGAAAGTGGATGGCCTGTACCACTTGCCTGCAACGTTGCATTCTGACAAAAGTAAAAAGGACCATACAGTGATGATGATTCAGCACAACAAAACAGAGAGAATGTTGTGGCATAGAAGACTTGGGCATCCATCCACAAGAGTATTGCAGCATTTTTTTACAAACACTGTCTACAGTAATAAAGATGAGAATAGTAGCTGTTTTGTCTGCCCTCTTGCAAGGCAGACTAGATTACCTTTCAATTTGAGTATGTCTAGGCAATAAGTGCTTTTGATTTGATACATCTTGATGTATGGGGAACTTACAAGACTGCAACACATAATGGTTTTTTAGATCCTTTTTTACCATTGTTGATGATCACTCAAGAATGTGCTGGGTATACTTACTGAAATTGAAGAGTGATGTGTTTTCAATGTCAAAGTCTTTCTTAGCATTAGTGAAAACCCAATTTAATAGACATGTTAAGAGGATTAGAACAGATAATGGTAAAAAATTCTTTAATGCTGACTGTTGTGCCCTATTGAAAGATCTTGGGATTGTTCATGAAAGTAGTTGTCCATACACTCCACAACACAATGGGGTAGTTGAGAGGAAACACATGCATATACTTGAAGTAGCTAGGGCAATCAGATTTGAGGGCAATATTCCTATCAAGTTCTGGGAGGAATGTATGTTATCAGCTGTATATTTGATTAATAGGCTTCCCACACCAGTCTTGAAGGGCAAGTCATCATATGAACAATTTCATGGGCACAAAGCAAGCATAGATGTTTGTACTATGCAATCAAAGTAATCAAGCAAGATAAATTTTCACCTAGAGCTGAGGCCTGTGTATTGATAGGATACTCATCCACACAGAAGGGGTATATATTATACAGTTTATCCCAGAAGAAATTTATCATCAGCAGAGATGTGACATTCAAGGAGCATATATTTCCTTTCAAACAGCTAGGCAGTAACCAACAACCACTGTTCTGCACAGATCCAGCTGCATCCCCAGGTAATCTTGCTGCCTGTGATGAAGATAAAGAGCTCTCTGTACCCATTGCAACAAGTGATGTGCACATGGATGCTGATCCTGAGGTTCCCAGCGATGATGTTTCAGAAGCAGCAGCTGATTGCAATACTCAAGCTGATGCTGTCAACCCTATCACTGAGCAAGTGACTAGAAGAGAGGATGACATATTCAGGAAGTCCACTAGAAAGTCTCATCCACCTATTTGGATGAAATTTTATGTGACTCAGACAACCAAGGTATACTCCCAAAGTAACTATGTGTCTTATGACAATGTGTCACCAAAGTATCGGGCTTACCTATCCATGTTCTCCACAGAGACTGAGCCAAGGAGTTTTGTGGAGGCAACAAAGGATAGTAGGTGGAGGGATGCAATGCAAAAAGAGATACAAGCTCTAGAAGAAAATGGAACCTGGGAGATAGTTCAATTACTAGAAGGAAAGAATATTGTTGGCTGCAAGTGGGTGTTCAAGATCAAGTATAGAAGCAGATGGTAAGATAGACAGGTTCAAGGCTAGACTTGTGGCAAAGGGTTACAGCCAGACTGAAGGCATTGATTACCAAGAAACTTTTGCTCCAGTTGTAAAGATGACAACTATTAGATCCATCATAGCATTGGCTGCTGCCAAGAATTGGAATATTTTCCAAATGGATGTCTTCAATGCCTTTCTACAGGGTGACCTACTTGAGGAGGTTTACATGGAGCTACCTCAAGGTTTCTACACTACTGAGAAGGGCAAGAAGCTGGTGTGCAGGTTACTGAATTCCTTGTATGGGCTAAAGCAAGCCTCCAGGCAGTGGAATGCCAAGCTCACTGAAGCACTTTTAGAGTCAGGATACATGCAAAGTCATCTTTACTGTTCTTTGTTCACAAAGAAAAGAAATGCAGCACTGGTGATTATTTTAGTATATGTTGATGATCTTTTGATTACAGTGAATGATGCTCAGTTAATAGAAGAAACAAAACATGTTCTGCATAGCAATTTCAAGATGAAAGATTTGGGTGAGCTTAAATATTTCTTGGGAATTGAATTTCTGAGATCTAGCAAGGGAATACTAATGAACCAGAGGAAGTATGTTCTTGAAATGATAGCTGAAGCAGGGCTAGGTGATGCCAAGCCTTGCATGACACCACTAGACTGCAGTCAGCCATTAACTAGTGCTGAGTTTGCACTAGATACCGTATTTGAGGACATTCCAAGGTACCAAAGGGTAATTGGAAAGCTGCTTTATCTCACAAATACAAGGCCAGACATTTTCTTTGCAGTGCAGGTGCTCAGTCAGTTCATGCAGAAGCCAAAATTATTGCATTGGAAGGCTGCTTTGAGAGTGATCAGGTACATCAAACTTGAACCTGGTAAAGGCTTGCTTATGAGCTCAGTTGAAAAACCTCAATTATATGGATTTTGTGATGCTTACTGGGCTGCATGTCACTCCACAAGAAGGTCAGTGACTGGTTTCCTCTTAAAGTTTGGTGACTCTATCATTTCTTGGAAATTCAAGAAGCAGGCAACAGTGTCAAGAAGCTCCACAGAAGCTGAGTATAGAAGCTTAGCTACGCTTACTTCAGAGGTAGTATGGATAACTAATCTGTTCAGGGAGCTAGATGTGCAGTTGACAGAGCCAACACTAATTTTCTATGACAACAAATCAGCCCTCCAGATAGCTGCCAACCCAGTCTTCCAATGAACGCACTAAACACATCGAGATCGATTGCCATTTCATTAGGGAGAAGATACAGCGAGGACTCATTAAGACTGTTTATGTCAACACCAAAGATCAACAAGCTGATTTGATCACCAAAGCATTGACTCACACACAACATGATTTTTTACTTCGCAAGCTTGGATTATTGAATGTCTTCAATACATCCAGCTTGAGGGGGGAGGGGGGGTATTGGAAGTGATTGATTAATTGTATATGTTAGTTATAATTGTTGATTATTAGTTGATAATATTAGTTGGGTAGTTAGTTATAATTAGTTGGGTTAGTTGAGGAATTATCCCATACCATGAGGGTACATAGTAAATACTATGGGGAACATATATGTGTATAAATATACATATTACTGTATATATTTTTCTTAACTGATTTTGATTAACAGAACTTTGCCCTAATTCTTCCAATTCCCTCTACTCTCTGCGGCGACACCACAAATACGACCAAAATTCATATTCAATTCCCTTGAGTTTCAAGGCAATCTCAATTCTTTTACTGAATGGACTTGCCCAAAAACCTATCAGTTTCACTTCCTCCATCTCACATTTCTTGATTGTTGCTCAAACTCTTAGTTAACTATTGTAATTCTAGATCATCAAATGGGCAAAGTTTTATACAACTTGACTTCAAAACCAGTCTCTATTAACTTAACATTATTAAAAAATTATAAATTTAAAATATTAAATCCGTTTAGTTGGCCCTATTTTTCACCATATTTTTCGTATCTTGCGCTTTGTTTAAATATTTTTGTTATAGATAGCCAATCTTGAACCTGTCCATTTGAAATATAAGAAACATTATTTTATTATCAATTAGATGAGAATTCCTATGATAAAATGTACTTACTTCATTAGTCACTAGTTTAGAAAAGGGAAAAGAGAGAAAACACTCTTTGTCTTGAAGAAATCATTAGCCTGTTCTGCCAATTTTTTTTAAGGTCATAAGTGTTTATTTTAAAAAAAAAGAGTAAAGTATTTAATTAAATTTTTAAGAAATAAATATTTTTTTAAACTAATGGGTGATTTTTTACGAATGAAACTCACATTTTTAATAATTTAAATATAAAATTAAAAAAAATGAGATAATTCAATTATGTTTTTGACACCTTACCTTTTTAAGTCTTTTTGTAGAAAATATTTCTAAGCTGAATATAAAAGTTTGGCCAAACAGGCTTCTATCTCTACAATCACTGACAAAACAAAAATATAAGGAACCATTTATTAAGAAGAGGAATTATTTGGATGGTAATCACTCCCACTTTGTGAATTTAAATGTCTAAAGGGTGCAAAAAGGACGAAAGCTTCTAAAACAGAGGTTAAAAAAGTATATATTTTTTCTCCTCAATTCGATTTTCCATTTGATTTTTTCAATTTTCTAAATGTTGAAAAATTTTATATTATTCACTCAAAATCACAAGTAAATTATTAAACAGAGATAGAAATCTATAAGAATGAAAAGGGTACTAATCTTCCTTTTTTCATTGCAAGAATCTTGATTTAAGAAGATAAGATCTTCTAAATCTTGATATTGCTCTTAATCTTTTGTATCTTCTCATAGATAAGGTAGAAAAGAAAGAGTGTAATATCTGACTTGACCAAATCTTTATACAATATAATAGGTACCTTTTCAGATCAATAGATACCTTTTCAATAAGTCTCCATAGGTTTTCATTTATCTAAATTATCAAAACTTTTATACTTTATTAAATTATACAATGAGCTATTTTAATAATAGCATATCCACATATATATTGATATGTAAGTCTACAAAATAGAAATTTCTAACAGCAAAAACACCCTTAAATAAAACTAGTAATTTATTGCAACTACACAAAATGTTGAAATATCACAAGAGGGATTGTTCATTTAGGAGCTGATACAGAGTGAAATGTAGATTGAAAATGTGCAAATAATTCATCTCTTGAAGGTAACTTGATTGCAATTAATGTAATTATCTCTTCAAGCATAATAATTGGGAAATGTCTCATTTTTCACCAAAATTATACCAGAGGCTTCTTCCATTATTCCCATCCAAAATGCCAACACATTTGCAGCAATATCAACAAATCCAATTTTATCTCCAACAAAAAACTTCTTATCCTTTAATTCACTATCAAGAATTTGCAACACTTCACCACACTCCTCTTTAGCTTTCTCTCGTTCCTCCCCATTGCCAAACATAACCTTTGCCATTGCTGGCAAGCACTGCAAGAAATACTCGAGTTATTTACATGATCAGATCATTTACAAGACAATCAAATATGAATTTATAATATGAGCATGAGTGTAATCTATACTCGCTTATTTTCAATTTGCTTGTTTAGTTTTGATTTAATATGGAGTTGAAAGTAAACATGATTTTTGAATCTTGTGATGTTAATCTAAAGATAGATAGAATATATCAAAATATCATTTAATCTGTCACGACTCGAAATTCAGGCGTGATGGCACTCGTTTTTTCCCACCAAGACAAGTCAGCCTACAACCCAACTATAACATTAAAATGCGGAATTATAATAAAAAAGAAAGTTCAATTTAATGAAAATCCCCCAAGACTTGGTTGTCACGTGCACAAGCTTCTAATGTATTATAGTAGAATCGAAAAGAAACACAAGTATCAAATGATATTGTTTCTAGAATAGAACAAAATCATAAATGGGAGTAAGAAGTCAGCTGGGATGGCACACAGCTACCTCTCACAATCTCCACAGGAAGCCTCGAACAAGAAGAAGTAGAGAGTGTCACGACAATCTGGGCTCGCAACCTACAAAATCTATTGTAGCAAGGGGGGTGAGTACCAAACAAATGGTACGCCGCAAGCAAACTAATAAACACAAAGTTAAGTAGTATAGAATACTGGTACCCCCCAACACTCCCACCAAATCCCCCATAACTACAATCTAACTCACAACCTTCACAATTACACCATTTGAAAGTTCTATGATCAAAGCCTATGATAGTCTAATCCTCATTTATTCCACTTTTAAGTCATAGGGGAAAGTTTTACAATTTATCAAGTTCTCTCTAATTCATCAAGTGTCATCAAATCAATACCAAAACTAATCATGTAACAATATAAAC
>JAABOM020000110.1:5389542-5435286 GCA_011800125.2 Solanum clarkiae | reverse complement strand
CCCCCCTCCCCACCCCCCTTAAAAAAAATGTACATAATTTCAACGCTTAAGAAAATCATTAATAATGAAAATTAACATAAATAGAGGCAATATTGGGGAAACAATTAGATTAATGACAAATAATAAAATAGATAAATATAATAAAGTTAGTGTCAATCAAGAAATATCACAAATAACATAGATAAGTATAAAAGAAGGGAAAGATTAAAATAAAAATTAGGCTTCGCAGGCCCAATCTTCCACCTGCCCCAACTCCTATATTTTGGGCCTGCCTAACCCATTTAGAAACTTGCCCCAACTGCTGTTGCCTGCCTATTTCTGCCTGTGATATACACTTAATGTATATCTTCTGTATATCAGTTTATATTCACTGATTTTTGCCTTTAAAAACCTGTACACTGCTTCCAGGAACCTGTAGACTGCTCCTTGGCCTCCTTAAGCCCCATTTTTGCCTGCACATTGCTGTATATGCACGGTACACCAGTGTATTTACACTAAATTTCTTGCTTCCAAGGCCCGTAATTGACTTATCTTGGGAATTTTGGCTGACCCAAAGAGGTTTGGGCCTCAATGGCCCAACGAGATGCAAATAATAGGAGAGAAGTCGATTAAGACTCCAAGATGAATCACATGAAACAAAATAAGGAAATACGTAACTAATAATTCTATGCTTAATGGAGAGTATATAAATGTAGATACATAGGTGGGTTGTTGTTGGCACTGTTGACATCCAATTTTTACCCTCCATAAATATAAATTAATTATCGAGCTTTTAGTTTCAATAATTCAAAATAATTAGCTTTCGAAAATGCAAAAAATACTTTCTCAAATGAATTTTTTTTAATTAATTAAATTATTTTGGATTGTTAATATCAAAAGCTCTTCAATTAATTTATATTAATTCATCGTATAGTAAAATTAGTCAATCGAATTCAATTTGATTACTTTTAATTGGCCAAGATTACAATTGAATTGGTCAATTTTTAAATCAATTTCTTCTACCCATTTTCAGACCAAATGGTCAGCTTAATTTTAACCCAAAATCAATAAAACCCAACCCAAATACCCTTAACCCGGCCCAATCCATGTATTTTCAGCAAAACATATACATATACACACGTTGTGATCCCACGTGCCCCCAACCCCTTTCTTCTTCTTCCTTCTTCTTTTCTCTCATGCGTGCAATACCCTCAGTCTTCTTCTTCACCAACGGACCGAAAGAAACCGGCAAACCGAACCCAACTAAACGCCAAACTCCCCTCAACATTCACCCCTTTCTCCGTACATACGTGTCCCTTGCCTATTCCCCATCAATCAAATTCGTACCTCATCCTTTAGGATTCAAAACGTGGTCCATATCACAACCATCGATTGAGATCGATGGCTGTGATATGGACTCGTGGATGATTCCCAAAGGATGAGGTAGCCAATTTCAAATTGAAGCTCCAAAATCGACCGGGATTTTCCCAAAAAGGCCCTCTAATTTTTCCCCCATTTGGTTGCCCTAATTCGAACCATATATAATCCCCGCTTCCCCACTATTTGGGGCAGTCGTTGTTCATTCTAAAAACCCTAGAAAATCTCACAACTATTCTTGACCTAAAGGGAGCCTAAAAATTTTCAAGAAATTCCAGAAGAGTTCATTCATTTTGGAGGTCATAAAAGCTAGGAGGATTCAGTAAGGAAACAAGGAGGTTCGAGGGTGCAACTGTTTGGTGGTGAAAGCTTCTCAGACTCGTCAACTTCTCGCTTCGCTGCTCTCTACAAGGTAACGTCTCTATTTGTTTTTTCGTTCTCTCTTGAGCAATATGCATGCTCTCTGATTTCGTGCCAGTGATTGGGATTTTTGGAGTCCTGTTTGACTGTTGGGCTATTATATTTCCTAATTTAGTTCAAATGAGAGTGGAATGATGATGTTCAAATGTTGAAAGTGTTCCTGGTTCTGCTGAATATTTGGTGGTTGTCGCTGTGGTGTGGAATTTAACTTTGAGTTGCTATGAGGCTTACTGAAGTATTATATATCTGGCTGATAGATGAAATCTTATTTCGGTTCAAATCTAGATTATAAGTCACTTGCAATTCAGCTTCATCTTGTCCCAATCTCATAACAACATAAGTCTCTCTCTTGTGGTTCGTTGGACCGTATTTATAGTTTATGTTGTCTGTCTTGATCTCTTCATCCATCGTTTGTTAAATTTAGATGTTGGCTTCTCGTTTTTGTCTGGAACCTGTCAAAATTCAAGGCTTAAATGGTTATACAAGTTCTTAAATGTTCGAATGTTAAGATTGCATACATCCTCATCTATGTGGCTATTTCCTGTTTCATTCTTTGCTGAAGTTTTTAATCCACTTGGGAATATTATTATCTACATGCTACTGTCATGACTACATGTGCCTTCTACTAAACCTTAATTTGTTCGAGTTTGTCGGCATCTACCTTCTCCTGGAATACTGTTTTCGCTTATGTGAACTGAAAGTCAAGTTCTCTTGCTAGAGTGTTTTTGTTATTATGTTCATAATACATCAAGGGATCACTGTGAAAGAAAAGAAGGGTTTCTTTATGTCTCTTTTTTTTCCATGTATTTGATGTCGTTGGATTGATATTACTGCATAGCTCAAAGTTATAGCAATCTATACCCATTTTTTCTTTGATATCTGCCTCTGTTTTTGAAGTCTAGTTTCTTGCCCACACTTTCAAAGGATAAAAATGGCTTAGTTGGTGGAGTAGTAGTCTGATTTGTTCCTGTAATGGCCACAATAGGGCTAATTTCTCCCTGTTTCAGTTTTCAATATAGATAATGATAAGTTACTGGCTGGTTTGACCAATCGAGGTTACTAGGAACTATATTGGTATCGTATTGGCATAGTCTTTGTCCACTTATGAACGCGTAAATCTTATTTATATTTGAATACTTGTTTATGTGTTGCTTTAGATTCAATTTCCTTAAGATTTTTCTTCATTTTCTAGTGAATGTCTAGTAGGTGAATGTCTTAGCTCGATTTGGCCAACCATCAAAGTATTCTTTCAGATTTTCATGTCTGGTAGCTATAATTGGAGATATGACTTTGTTTCGTAACGCTTTGTTTGTGTAGATCTCTACATAGTAAATTTATATTCCGTTTACTGTTTGAATGTGGACTTATCATATTGAACACTTGAAGAATTATAAATCATAGCTATTTGTCATCTGAGATAGCATACAATAGCTCTTTCCTGAGATTTAACCGTTATAGCTTTTTTAAACATATGCTAGCTGCTATTAGTATGCCTCATGGGTTGATGTAAAAAGGAAAATATGACTCAGACTAATCATGTGCTTAATCCTTCCGACCAGTACCCTTAATGTGCTCAAATTCTCACTATTGGCTTGACTTAATCTTACGCGTACCTTGTCAAATTCACATGTTGGTTTGTGCTAGTTGATATGGTTAGAATATTGTGTCGTATTCCTTATTCGGCTTAGGAGTTGCTTACGTGTTTCTTATCTTGGTGCATACGAATTTCAATTCGAGTCCATTGAGACTTTATCCTTGCATTTTCGCGAGTCTTTCTTGGATGGGGGGAGTCAAATTTGCAAATTCCGAAGGGCTGTTATGCAGAAAATACAGGAAGCAAGTGATATACACTGATATCAGCAAATATACACTGGGTGTATATTACAAGGAATAGGGCCTCAAGCCCATCTATTTTTTTAATAGGCAGCAACAATAAGAAGAGAGAAAGGGCTATGCAGGCCCAACTTATCTAGAAACTAGGACAGGTGCATTTGGGCCTGCTGAGCCCAATGATCTAGATTTCTTTTAACGTATTTTGTTTTATTTGATTATCATGTTTCATGTTTGTTCTAACACTAATTTTTTATTTGTTGGTATTAATCTAATTAATTTTCCAACATGTTTGTCATTTATGTTAATTTCTTTTTTTTCTTTGATGTTAGAATTATTTTTACGAAATTAGATTTTAGTGAAACAATTTTCAAAATGGATCAAGTATTAGTCAATTTTCTTGCAAAATTAGTCCATTTCCAAATTTAGTCAACATTCTTTCAAATTTAGTCAATTCTTTCAAATTTGTTTAAATTCTTTCAAATTTAGCCAATTTTTTTGAAAATTAGTCAATTTTTAAACTAATTAACTTTTTAAAGTCAATCAATCTTTTAAAAGTTAGTCAATTTCCTAATCGTCGATCAACGCACGTTAGCAGCCATTTTGAGTGATTAAGTTCTTCTCAAAATGGAAATTGAACTCGAATCCTTCCTTTTGTATATTTTAAAAGATTTTTTTGTTAGGTCTTTTAAAATATTTATTGATTTCCTAATTATCCTTAAAATTAAGTAGCGATTCTTCAAATTTTCGAGAATTTGATTTGTGCTTAAATTAATTGAGTATTAAATCAAATTTTCGAAATTAAAGTCAAATTTTCGAATTAACAGGCACCCTTAGCAAATGGGATAACACCTTAGTTTCAAATTAAAAAAAATAATATGCAATCATGGAAGGAAGCCATATAACATAATATACCAACAATATCTTCTCTACAGTAGCTATCTTACGACAAAGCTGGGATAAAACAGTCACGAAGCTATACTTCCCCTTCACAGTAACTCGAAACAAATATATATGGGCTCAACCAACTTAACAGTTTTCATAACAAGAGCACCTAGTTGCAGTAGGTAATTTCAAATAATTTAAAGAAATTTCAAAACAAACAGAAGCCTACTCTTTCTTTTAACACAATTGACTGGAAAACAGGGAGTACATCATTTCCAGACTTAGATTCGCATGAATCAAACAATGAAAACACTTCAAAGAAGACCAATATATCACGACAAATTGGAGGACATCTCAGACGATTAAAAATAGAACATGAGGGGACCAAATGATCATCTTTAGGGCAGGGAATAAATTACAGCGTATCTTAACAATACTAGCCTTCCCAAAAGCAAATTTAACCAAATAATACCTATCTCAAAACATTTAACTCGTCTCAACAGTTAGATGCATGAATACAAGCTAAAACACTGATCATCTTATCATATAGCAGAGGAATATCAAGCTAGACATTGCATATTACAAGTAGAGCTTCAACAGACCACTAGGGGAACTAAATGGGATACAAACAGGGATGAACTCAACTAAAACCATATGAGCAGCCAAGATGGTCTCAATTTCAAGATGTTAGAACCAAAAGAAAACTTGAAATGCTTGAAAACCTGAATCTTTACACCTTAACCAGTCAACAGAACACCAGTCCATAGTTAAGCAAGAATTTGACACCTCAACTTTTATCAGTGAAATAGAATCCCAGAAAGAGAAGTATGCTAGACAAAACTTTAATCAAAAGTGACTTTCAACCTTTTAGTGCTGGAAACAGTCAGATTTATTTCTTTTTTAAAAAAAAGAGGCGCAACAACATACAGGGCTGTGATAGCGTAGACATTTATCAACTTCAACACACAGAGGTAAACCGAGACATATTAATGGCGTTAACAAGAAGCAGACAGCAAACAAGAGAGCTTTAAACTGGAAGAAGAATAAAATGAAACGACAAATAACAACTTAAGACATTGATATACTTGAAAATCATACACCTGTAGCAGGGAAAATAAATAGCAAAAGAGCTTAAAAATGAGCCAAAACTCGGGTGAGCCTACAGTTTAGACAGACCACAATCTCAAAACATGCTAAAATCAAATCAAATAACATTTTACCATGGTTAATAGCAGCAAATCAGCTGCTAGATTACCAAGTGAAACCATTTTCAACCTTTGAAAATGTTGGTTCTGAATCAGACTTCAATACAGAAGCATTTCCGCACATATTAAAGCAAAAAAAGGATACTAGTCGTTATAACTTTAGAGTTAACGAGGAAGAAAATGAAGAGACATGTAAAACATTGCCATTTAAGCCCCAAAAATCAGAAAAACAAGGGTGAAACTGCAACAAAAATGACACAAGCAGATAGTAGAACTCAGTTTACATGGGACTCAGAACAAGGACAAAGCCAACCTAACGTACTTATAACTTAAAATCTGGACTCGAGCTCTAACGAACTTCATCTATTAATCAGATTAATCATTACTTCAGTAGCATCATAGCAATTCCAAATTAAATTCCACACCACAGCGACAACAACCAAATATTCAACAGAACCAGGAACACTTTCAACATTTGAACATCATCATTCAACACTCATTTGAACTAAATTAGGAAATATAACAGCCCAACAGTCAAACAGGATTCCAAAAATCCTAATCACTGGCACAAAATCAGACAGCATGCATATTGCTCATGAGAGAAAACGAGAAACAAATAGTGGCGTTACCTCTTAGAGAGCAGCGAAGCAAGACATCGACGAGTCTGAGAAGCTTTCACCACCAAATAGTTGCACCCTCGAATCTCCTTGTTTCCCTACTAAATCCTCCTAGCTCTTACGACCTCGAAAATGAATGATTGTGGGATTTCAGGTTTTCAGGATGATTTCACGGCTATGAGGTTTCCAATTTTCTAGAGTTTTTCAGAGATCAAAACGGCTTTGGAAATCAGTTGAGTTTGGCTAGGGTTTTATGGATTATCCACCGCTGCCCTCAATTTGGGAAAAGGAATATATATATGGGGGATTTTCGAGGGTTCGAAAACACGGTCGAAATTAGGGTTTGTCAAATTTTGAATTGGAAATCCCCTAAATTCCATCCTCTTTTGGAATTAAGAATATCCCACAAGGGTCTTCAAATCGTTGGGGTGAGGGGAGGTGGACGGCTCGATCTTGAGCAAGGAGGAAGAAGAAGAAGAAGAAGAAAGGGGGTTGGGATGAGGTGCACGCAAGAAGAAGAAGAAGAAGGGGTCGGGGAGAGAGAAAGTAAAAAGGGTGTTGGGGCGCGTGGCATGTGTGTGTATTGTACATGATATGTATGTATATGCTAAAAGTGTTAAAATGAGGGCAAGTGGGCTGGGTTTAAGGGACGTCTGGGCTAGGTTAGTAAAAACAAATGGGCCAAGTATGGTCCAAAAGGGATCAATTGGTCTGAAAAAGAAAGAGAGAAGAAAAACAACAAAGCAAAGTTCAAGGGTAGGGAAATTGGATTGAAGAAAATGGTAATTTGAATTGCAAACACAACCAATTAAATGCAATCAAATCGAATTCAATTGGCTAGTATGACTACACGATGAACTGAACAAATTAATCAAGGAGCTTTCAAGAATTAAAGACCTGAAATAATTAAATTGATTGCAAAATACTAACTCTTAAAAGTGAAATTTATTTAGAAAAATATTTTTTTGCATTTTCGAAAGCTAATTATTTCGAATTGTTAAAACTAAAAGCTCGATGATTAATTTATACTGTAGAGGATAAAAATTGGTTATCAACAGCATGTACGCCCTCTGAGCCCTCACAAGCCCAGAGGGTACACCCACACACAATCAAGGTGTCAAATGGTGCTCGGATGAACCCTGTATAATAGTGTACCCTGCTAGCTCGTGGCAGCCGAACCTGATCCTGTGTCGGAATGTGACACCCGATCCAAAATACCATAGTGTGTCGGGGCATGACACCTGACCCTGTAATGTAGTCAAGACGTCTCCACGCCCATCTGCAGGACTCTACTAGACGATAAATCTGTATAAATGCGACTAATAAATCTTAAGCTCTAATACCAATTTGTCATGACCTGACTTCTCAGGTAATGATGGCGCCACGACACTTACTCTGAATCACTAATGATAATGATTCTAGCAACAACATATAAGTACAACGAACACATTCTACCTAAGACCTAAAAGTCACCTGTACGGAGTAGATATGCATAGTCTATAGTATCTCCGTACAGGTGACTTCCTGGTCCTGGATAGATTGTGTTCGTTGTACTTATATGGTTCTAGATCCTTATTATTAGTGATTCAGAGTACGTGCCGTGGGCATTGGGTTGGCTTGCCTATAGGAGGGATCTTACAGGCGCCATCATGACCTGAGAAGTCGAGTTGTGACAATCTTCAACCTAATAAAATGTTATCTCAAATTTAATTCTGGAATATTTATCTTATCTCGTGTACCATATAATCATTAATAGAATTATTGGTAAATAATTAATATGATTAATTCAAACTAACAATACAATTACGATACAATGGATAACAACAGTTCAAACCAGGTGTAAGTCATGAATAGCTGCTAAGCTAGCTTCATTTGACAAGTAATTTTATTCAAACATGAATTCAAGCTCTGGTCATAATTAAATGCATATATCTTAAATTTTTTTCTAATGTATACATAGTTCAAATATGGAAACACTATGTTATTATTATATACTCTGTTCGAACTAGTATAGTAATTCAATCGAACTCACAAAACTTGTCCTAAATTTATTTGGCAATAGATACAGCAGCTTGAAAGCGAGCTTTGAATTTAGCAAGCAACTCATCTCTTGAAGGTAAATATTTCTTGTTTTCGTCGCAATTAATATATTCATCTCTCCAAGCACAAAAATTTGGAAACTTTTCACGTTTGACTACAACAACTCCAGATGCTTCTTCAAGAACTCCCAGCCATAGCGCCGCGGCATTTGCAGCAATATCAGCAAATCCAAATTTGTTACCTACAAAGAACTTCTTATCCTTGAGCTCATTATCAAGAACTTTCAACATCTCATAAACTTCTTCTCTAGCTTTCTCTTGCTCCTCTCCTTTGAGAAAGAAACTTCTCCCCACTGCTGGCCCCTGCAAATTAAAACACTCAAAAGTTAAGTATCCATGACAAGTTTACTCATTTCTATAAATCAGAATTAATGCTAAGCAAGTCGAAATTGGTTATATGACTCTTCACTGAATATATTACTTTATTTGAGCTCATCTTAGGCTCTCAGTCCAATATTATACAGAAAATAAAATAAAAAGTACTAGAGGTTCGCTATATATTTTACCAGACATATAAATCTCTAACATGATTTGACTTAAAAAAGAACCTAATGTAAGTGCACCAATATGACTAATTAAAGTAACAATATATTCAGTATAATTTTATAGAAGCGGGAATTTGGAAAGAGTAGAGTATATGTAGACTTTTTTCCCAACTCATACAAACTATTTCCGATTTAAATAAAGCATTCCAAAGCAGTTTGAAAAAGAGATTAAAAATAAAGGCAGTAACAACCGTGAGACAAAAGAAAAATGAAGAGCAATACATGCCTATAAAAAAAAAGGAATAATGATGACAACTCAATTATGCATGCGATAATCAAAGCGCAAAAATCACAAAAGCTAACCAAAATCAAATAACAAGAATCTATGAAAATAGTGGTATACAACTGAAATATGTTTCAAACTATTTGGAATGTGTAGCTGTGAAAAGAATATACCTTATCGGAAAAGAATTTAACCCAGAAACGTGCAATAGCTCGATCATAAGGATCTTTAGGCAAGATAGGAGGACCTTCAAATGTTTCATCAATGTATTCAACAATTACCATAGACTCACAAATTGACTTTCCATTGTGAAAAAGCACTGGAATTTTCTTGTGAATTGGATTGGATTCAAGAAGCAATGGACTTTTGTTTTGTAGATCTTCTTCTATAAATTCATATTCAACTCCCTTAATCTTGAGAGCCCATTCAACTCTGTGACTATAAGGGCTATACCAAAGACCAAGCAACTTCACTTCTGACATCTCGCAACTTTAGTTCGCTATTTTTTGCTTTACTATGTTTAGAAATTTTATTGGATGGTTATGATGTTTTGGATTTTGTTCCTCTTTTTATACAGGGGAAAATAAGGAGTCTTTGTAACCAAGCAAATATTACTTTTCTTCTTTGACAAGTCAGTTTTCAAAGTTTGGCATTTCCATATTGACTGAAGAGTTTTATTAAGTGTTAAAATTTAAGTAGAAGGTTCTATTCAGCTAATAAAGATTTACTGTGTGAATTAAAACTGACTTTTAAATTTCATAAATGTCACATAGCTTAACAAAATTACCTAATATATTTTTTTACCCACCCAAATCCTATCCAATTAAAAAAAAATTATTTCATTTCTGTTCAGATTCAATCCAAATTAATTTTATGATTAAGTAGAAGAGAAATATGTCTATTTTGACTACCCTTATTTTATAAATCAAAAGACATTAATCGACAAATATTTAAATTTTTCTTAAAAAACTGATTACCCTGGACTCAGGGCCGGTTTAAGTTTTCAATCATTTATATTTTTTTAAAATTTCTAATTACTTTAATATGTTCAGAAAAATAGCATTGTGACTTAAATGTTTCTAAAATTCAGTAAAAGTAATTAGATATAAAAACACACATAATTATGAAACTTGGCCAAAAGAAAAAGTGTTATTGACTTTTGCGTTTGCAGTGACGACTTATGTTGTGCCACAAAAAATATACTCCAATTCTAGTATGTGCAAGTCAAAAGTAGTAGTTTGAGTTGACGCACATGAATTTTTCTTTTAAAAATATATATTTAATTCATTTATTAATTCGACTAATTCAAATTTACTTTGTCTAAAATCTATTGAAAGAAGAAATGTCCAATAAACAAATCTTCTTACTCCTAGAGTTTGAACTTGGAATGCGAAAGCCAATGTTCAAATTTTCTTTGTTTTCTAGACAGAGTATTTAGGGTTAGTTTTTACACTACTAAATAAAAACGAAAACCTCAAATAGAAGAATACAAATAAGTGAAGGCTAGACCTTTAACTTACTTATTCTGACGAGGCAACATATCTCTATTAACCAACAAGGATCAATGAAATAAGAATTTGAGACAACTAAGTATTTTATAATCATTATAGAGTTTAAAATTATTATAATCTAAATATGATGATACCATAATTGAAATTGCTTAGGTAATTCAAGAATATAAAAGTGAAAATGTACTTAAATACAATTCCAAAAATAAAAAGTAAGGTAGAAAGAAGTTATAAATCGTTTAAATCTATTTTTCAAATTTGAATACAACTTTAAATAATGCACCTTATGAATAAGATACATACACGTCAATTTGTTTGTAAGCTAAGTGCTTACGTAGGTCGTTCAATGTCTTTGAATACATGAATTTATTTAATAAGCATTTGGTCCAAGGTAAAGAATAAAATATTTCATAAAATAGGAATAGTTGGGAACTTTAATTTCAACCACTCCCTCGATTATCCCTTCTATAAAAGAAGTCCATAATTCTAGACAAAACCACCACAAAAATTTCCTTTAACATAGTAAATAAATTAGCAAACAATTATAACCAAAGTTGTGATATGGCACATGAAGTGAAGTTGCTAGGTTTTTGGTATAGTCCATTTAGTCATAGAGTTGAGTGGGCTCTAAAGATTAAAGGTGTCAAATATGAATATATAGAAGAAGATCGAGATAACAAGAGCCCTTTACTCCTTCAATCCAATCCAATATACAAGAAAGTGCCTGTGTTCATTCACAATGGCAAGCCAATTTGTGAGTCTCTGGTCATTCTTGAATATATCGACGAGACATTTGAAGGTCCTTCCATCTTGCCTAAAGACCCTTATGATCGTGCTCTATGTCGTTTTTGGGCCAAGTTCCTTGATGATAAGGTAAATTCATTTTCATCCCATATTAGTACATTTACTATTGTATACAAAAAGAGCGTGGAATAATTTTTATAATTTTGTATACAGAATGATCTGGATTTAAATAGAGCAAATTAGTATTGTGGAGAATTTACACATATATGTAGTCGATTCTGACTTGCTTAAATTTGACACGTGATTGTTATAGTTGACAGCAATTGTGAAAACTTATTTACGCAAAGGAGAGGAGCAAGAGAAGAGTAAACCTGAAGTTTATGAGATGTTGAAAGTTCTTGATAATGAGCTCAAGGACAAGAAGTTTTTTGTGGGTGGCAAATTTGGATTTGCTGATATGGCTGCAAATTTGATGGGACTCTGGCTAGGTGCTTTTGAAGAAGCCTCTGGAGTTTTCCTAGCAACAAGAGAAAATTTTCCAAATTTTTGCGCTTGGAGGGATGAATACGTTAATTGCAGCCAAGTCAAGGAATATCTACCTCCAAGATATAATGAGTTGCTTGCTTTTTACCAAGCTCGTGTTCGTGCTCGTGCTGCAACTTCTGCTTCTCCTAAAAAATAAATGTTATCTTAATTATAAGTTTTGGATTATGTATCAGAATAAAATTATGAATCTAGAATAAATCTCGTCGATTCACTTATGTGTGAGTGTGCAAATAAAGAAAAGAAACTAAAAGTTATGTTTTTGTAAAAGACTAAGCTCGTTTAGAAATATATAAATGAATCTAGATTATGTATTCTCTTCCTAATTGTTGAGACACAAAGTCCCACATTGGTGGTTAATGGGATGAGTGGTCTCATTATAAGGCTTAGGCAATCCTCCTCCTTTTGAGCTAGCTTTTGGGGTGTGAGTTAGGCCTAAGACCTACTTCAACACTAATAAAATTACTTGTTACTTGTTAGAAAAAGCTAGCTTAGTTAACTAGTCACAAACCAAAAAGTCTGTTGTGTTACCGTCCTAATTTGTTGCTTGGTCAATGATTCTACAATGAATTAATCATATCAATTTCTTCATTGAATGGGAAAAGAAAAAATAAAGCAAGAAAAGTAAGCCACAAAGTTTGATGAAATAGTAGACATAAACTAAAGAAATATTTTAAACTATCAAATGATGACTCATATGTCAAGTTGACGAGAGGAAATTACTCGAATGATAAGCATCCTCGCTTTCAATTCTAAGATTGGAAATTTGAGTCATTAACGGAGAAAAAGATAAAAAGCTCCTAACAAAAGTAAACTTTTTTTAAAAAAAAAAAAAAAAACTCATATGTCAAGTTGCCTCTATTAAAATCTATATATGGACAGCATTAGATTTCTACAGAATCTCAAAAAGGCAAGACCAATAATTATTCAAATTTTCCAATAGTGGATTTTCGGTTCAAGTCTAATCCTAAGAGGCTATTAGATCAGAAATAGCCACTGAACAAAGATATACTATAAAAATAGATATGTCTAACAAAGAGAATATTCTTAAATTGGCAATCAATGAATGAGTATATATAATAATATTCCCCCGTCCCATTTTATATAGTATCACTTTCTTTTTGGTCTGTCCCGTAAAAAATATCACTTTATTATTCCTTTTTTACCTTTAAAGAAATTATACTCAGTCATACAAATATCTAAAAATGATTTTAGACCACAAGTTTCACAAGTACTTTTTTTTCTTTAAACACTGTGTCAAGTCAAATAATACTACACAAAATGAGACGAAGGGAGTAAGTAACATCATAGGAGCAAATAACATCAAAGCGGAATTGCTAGCTCTAGTCCAGGGCCTGCAACTAGCTGTTAAACACCACTTACTGCCACTGGAAATAAGTTTGGACTGTGTGGATATCATTCAACTTATAAATAGTGAGAAATTAAAATACTTAATATTGTTTTTGATTGCAGGGATCTTCTTCGCCAGCTGGGGAACCCCCAATTAGTCATGTCTATCGTGAAGCCAATACGGTAGCAGATGCACTTGCGAAGGAGGGAGCTAACATGGACAACATGTGCTAGCTAATTACCCTACAAGTTCCACCAATTTTTGTCCAGCATGAGATTGAGACGGATAGAAATGAAACTTTTTTTGCAAGGATAAAGAACAAACCAACAACTATGGTGCCGAATGTAACTAATATTACTAGTAGTAATGTGTGTTCCCCTCCTACTTTTTTACTAACAAAACAAAGTGCTCTGTCAATATCCTGTACTGATGCATATTAATCTACTGATATATTAAGTCCTTTTGTTTATCAAAAAAAAAAATCGTTCCTTCCACTTTCTCTCTCTAAAAATTCCTCTCTCAACCTTAACAGTTCTTTAGAGCATCTTCGGACAAAGCTCCTTTCTATTTTTATCAAGTTTCTATTTTGATGTTCAACATATGGCATAAGTTGAATTTAATTAATCATTTCTTCTCTCTTCATTAAATTGCATAAGTTAGTTAAATCTTAATAATCAAATCCAACTTATGTCATGTGTTGATCATCAAAATATGAACTTGAAAAAAATGAAGAGGAGTCTCCTCCATATTCAATCCACCACCAAAATTTTACATCAAATATCAAATTTAGTGTCAGCACTATTTTGAACGTAAATTAACTTCAACCAACTATACCACTCGTGGCAATAGGGGTCTTTTGCACTCCTATATGTCACGGACTTAGAGCTTTGCTAAGACTTCCGTGTGGTACTAGTCGATTTGCTCACAATTCTTTCACAATCTTGCAAATACTAGTAAGTCTTTAACTCTTGATCACTAAGGGAACGCTAGATTAAGAAGATAAGAGAGCTTTAGGAAGAAGATTCTTTAGAATGCTTGGAAGATTGCTACAACTTTCTTGGATGCAAATGAATGTCATAAAGGTGTATTTATACTACACCACCTCCTCAATGGATGGTTAGGATTAATTTGATCCGATGGCTACAAATGAGTTTCTAGAATATTCCTACAAAATATCTAAGGTACCTAGAATATTCTATGTAAATATCTTAGATATTTACGATGGATAGATTTTTCTCTATATCTATCTACATTATTCTAGAACCTTCTAGGATCCTCCTTCAAGTTCCACACATGTCTACAGTCTTCTATACATCTCTAAAAAGTTCCACACATCTCTAGAGAATTTCACACTTCTCTAGAGTCTTCCAAGGAACTTCAAGAGCTATCCACAATGTTCTAGAATCTTCCAAAAATCTCTCCAAGACTCTAGTTTCTTTTCCTTGACTATAGATTTTTTTCTTATTTAAGAACAATTGGTGAGCCGTCACACTCACCCCCACCTGATGTTTCCATGTCCTTGGTGCAATGCTGCTGTTGGAACTCTCTGTCTCCACCTTCGGACTGCTGCTAGTCTTCGTGTTATCCCATTGTGGTCTTCTCTGGAGTTCACTCCTTTCCGTGCCTGAGAAGTACTGTTGTAATTGGCTGTCCTTTCTCCCTCCTGACTTCCTTCAACGGCTTCTCCTCTGGCGAATTTTCCTCTTCGCGGGTATGGAATATGACAATGACTTTTTATCCTGGAACCCCTCCACAAGCCGCAAGGCTGATAGCTGAACATGTCCCTCTGACTTGGGCATTTACACTAAGGGCACCATGCAGGAACCTCCCTGCTCCAAGACCACGAGTTAATGGATGTATGGGTCGACCACCACATGGTACTTTTGAAAAAATTCCTACCCAAGGATGATGTCAAGGAGATCTACTGAAACGACATGAAAATTGGTCTTACAATGCCACTCACCCAATACTATGTTGACTCCTTGAGCAACTCCACACACAGGAGTCATTGGTGCATTGATTGTCCTGAGTTGCATATTACTTGAGTTATATTTCAGCCCCGACTTGGTTGTCACATACTTAGTCACGATGTTAGCCTCTGCACCTGTGTTGACCATGGTACGAGTGGGTCGCCCATTGATCATGATGTGCACGTATTGTGCATGACACTCCTTTGTCTTCTCTGGTTGCCGCATGATAGCTCCACATAGCCCAATCACGTCTACCTAGGCCACTTCCGAATCTTCCCCAGATTCAGGTGCCTCTTTTTATGCCTTCTACTCCTTCCGTTCCCACAATATGGCACCAAGGATCTTCAGTTTGGGGCACTTTTTATAACTATGCAGCCCCCGGCATGTGTATCACTTAAGCTCTTTCTCAGGCTGTGCCTCGACCTCTTCACTTCTTTGTCACCCGGACCTCCTGTTATCAAGCCTACCGGTGTCATGATATTTGGGATGTGGCTGCCAACCCTTACCTTTGCCACCATCTCCCCCACCTTAGTCATGACTACTATCCGAGTCTTCTCCCGGCCTTTACCTCACCTATCATGTCGAGAGTCCATCAAAGCCTCTGCCTGTGTGATGGCCTCATCAATGGTCCTAAGTTGTCAGCGTTCCAGCTCCATCATAGCCTAATTCTGTAGGTCATCCATGAAGTGGAACATCATATCATCATCCGTGAGGTTGGCGATCTAGAGCATAAGGGTAGTAAACTCCTTCACGTAGGCCCTTATATTACATGTCTATCTCAGCTCCCTGAACTTTCGCTTTGCCTCGTAGATAACATTGTTCGGGAAGAAAGCCTTCGTGAACTCGCCCTTGAACTGCTCCTATGTATCGATGGTACATAACCCCTTTCCTACTTCTGACTTCTTATATTTCCACCATAACATGGGACATCATATCATCATCAATGAAGTGGAACATCATATCATCATCCGTGAGGTTGGGGATCTAGAGCATAAGGGTAGTAAACTCCTTCACGTAGGCCCTTATGTTACATGTCTGTCTCAGCTCCCTGAACTTTCGCTTTACCTCATAAATAACGTTGTTCGGGAAGAAAGCCTTCTTGAACTCGCCCTTGAACTACTCCCATGTATCGATGGTGCATAACCCCTTCCCTACTTGCGACTTCTTACGTTTTCACCATAACATGGCCATCTCCGTCAGATACAACACAACTGTGTTGATCTTCGTCTCATCTCTACTCACCTTATTGCACTTGAAGTAATTATCTGAGTGCCACAAGAAATTCTCAACCTCTTGCGAGACATCTAAATTTATGCAATGATATGCTAATCTATGTTGTAAATGTATCACCTTCAAGTTGTGCTGCATTTACCATGATTTAAAGATATGAAAGACTATAGGTTTGCCTCATTAGTACAACTTCATATAGATGACTGCTCTAGGACATCTGAATTTGATATGGTGTGTGTCATGGTGGGTGGGATTGGGGGTGGAACTATGTTATTTTATCTTTGTTGTGTGCAACTCTAGCTAATTTTTCCTTTTAGTCCACTCTGTGATTAGTAATATAAGTAGGAAGAGGCGATGGATTTGAACTTGGTTGATCATGCCTTAAATTTTCTAATATTTGGTACCTTTGATGTTTTTCGGGTCATCCAACTTCCTCTTTTGGGACAGGGTAGCCAGTGGATACCACAAATGATAGAATAATGGTCTTCGCATTGCTATTGCACGTGAACTGGAAATTGAATTTGAAGCTTTGGCAGTTGGAGGTCAAGGCCATCAACTGTGGATAGAAGGCCTTCCTTTGTTGATTCAAGCCTACTTTCTCTTTTGGGATAAAGTATAGTCAGTGGATGCCACAAATGATAGTATTATAGTCTTCGCTTTGCTATTGCACATGAATCAGAAATTGATTTTGAAGCTTTGGCAGTTGGAGGTCAAGGCTATAAACTGTGGACAAAAGGTCTTTCTTTACTGATTCAAACCTACTTCCTCTTTTGGGACAAGGTAGCTAGTGGATGTCACAAATGACAAAATTATGCTCTTCCCTTTGTTATTGCATGTAAACTGAAAATTGAGTTTGAAGTTGTGGCAGTTGGAGCTCAAGGCTATAAACCGTCAACAGAAGACCTTCCTTAGCTGATACAGACTATGTCATGGCTATAGATTATGGACAGAAGAGCTTCCTTTGCTGACATAAACTATGTCTTAACAACAAAATAACCACTGTAATATCCCATAGTCAGGTCGGGGAAGAAGGGTGGATTGTAGTATGAATGGTGATACAGCTATGCTTCGATGTAAGCTAATTGAAGTTTGTTCAATATTGTTTCATTTGAGTTGGATCTCTTCCTAGAAATGGATTGTCCACAGTTGCTAATTGCTAATGTATGTCTCTCAAAATGTGTAAGTTTGAGGTAACCAATTTATTAGCTATTGATGAGTTTCTAGTAATTATTATAACTTTTAAGTAATGATAAGAAATTATTTTTTGTATAAACTCTAAAATTAAAAATCATATAATTTGTAATTTTTTATTTTATTTACTTGTTTACTAAGAATATAAAACAACAGCATTACAACAATGATGATTTCTTGTGATATCAACATACCCATAAGATTATAAGAATATAATCATAAACTAAAAAAGATGCTCATATAAGAAAAAATCATCAACAATCACATATCCATAAGAATAAATATAATCAACAACAACATTACAACAACATACCCATAAGAATATAGTACAACAATAATAACATACCCCAGTGCCTCAAAAGGCTCCCGTTCATTGCTAGGTGAGGGGGGTCGGATGTACGCAGCCTAACCCTTATGTTTAAAAACATAAAGCGGTTGTTTCCAGATGACCCATGAGGAGCGTCGAAAGTTGCATTGACTAACTGCTACTTCACAAATGAAAAAAGTGCAGATAGTTTAAAGAGCCATTTTGCTTTATTCTATCGTACTCCAAGGCCAAAAAATAGTCAATCTTTGGCTCCATCCGAGATTGATGGAAATACCCATAAGAATATAGTCATAACCTAAAAAAAAGATTTACCTTAAACTTGACAATGATGATTTCTTGTGATAAATAATAAAAAATATGAAGAAGGAAGAAAAATGTTGTTGGAAAGTGAGAAGAAAAAGTGTTGTTGGAAAGTGAGAAGAAAAAGTGTTTGAATTTTGAAAGTAAAAAGTGGAAGGAAATTAGGAAAACACGTGGGGGTTTTAGTTGGCCCTTTTAGATTTCAATTTTTTTTTAAAGAAAACTTTGCTTTATGGCTTTATATAAAAAGAAATAGTTGAAGTTTTGTTGGTGGAATTCGAACCCCAAACCTTTATACTATATAAAAGCCTTTAGACCAGTGAACCAACTTGACACTTTGAGCATGGGTTCCTTTAGCTAATATTTAATGTGTTCTTTAAGAATCATACAAATAATATACCAAATTTAGTCGGATGACCACAGATTTCCGTGACCCAAACAAATACTATAAATTTCCTCCTGTTTGTTGCTTGGTCAATGATTCTACATTAATTAATATCAATTTCCTCATGGAATCAGAAAAGAAAAAAATAAGAAAAGTAAGCCACATGTTTGATGAAATAGTGAGTGACGCATAAAGTATAGAAATATTTAAAACTATCAAATGATGACTCATATGTCAAGTTGCCTGTATGAAAACTAGTTTTTGAATCTCGTGCTTCAATAGATGTTTTAATACCATTGCAAAATTAGGTAGATACGTTATTGTAATTTCATAGTTGCAGTAGATGAAGAAATAACTAAATAATAATCAACAGAAATAATACAGTAAAATTAAGCAACCACTTTAATAGCCACCGTAACACTAAGAAGACAAGGTGTAGACATCTGCCTGCTTCAAGCAACTGCAGCAGACAACTGAAATGCTCAGCCTAAGGAGTAATTTAAATAATAATTAATAGAAATGTCATGTAGTAAATTTGTACAGACACTTTAATAGCCACCGCAAAATTAAGTAGACTCGTTATTGTAATTTTATAGTTTCAGTTGATAAAGAAATAATTAAATAATATTTAATAGAAATGCCATAAAAATATTGCACTGTAATATTTTGTATGTGGGATTGTTCCTGTTTCAGAAGTATAGATTAATTTGCCAGTTTTAAGCAACGTCATGAATGTATCATTTTTGCATTGTACTACTTGTCTTCTAGTACATACTCACGTAAAATCTATGCAATGATATGCTAATCTATGTTATAAATGTAATCTTCAAATTGTGCTGCATTTATCATGATTTAAAGATATGGAAGACTATAGGTTTGCCTCATTACTACAGCTGCATATAGATGACTGTCTAGAACATCTAAATTTGATATGGTGTGTTTCATGGAGTTGGGATTAGGGTGAAACTATGTTATTTTATCTCTATTGTGTGCAACTCTAGCTAATTTTTCCTTTTAATCCACTCTGTGATTAGTAGTATAGCAGGAAGAGGCAATGGCTTTGTACTTAGTTGATCATGCCTTAAAATTATTCAACATTTGGTATCTTTGATATTTTTTGGATCATCCTACTTTCTCTTCTGGGACAGGGTAGCCAGTGGATGCCACAAATGACAGAATTAGGGTCTTCACTTTGCTATTGCACATGAACTAAAAATTGAGTTTGATTTAGCAGTTGGGGGTAAAGGCTATCAACTGTGGATACCTTTGTTGGTTCAAACTTACTTCCTCTTTTGGGACAGAGTAACCAGTGGATGTCATAAATGACAGTATTATGCTCTTTACTTTGCTATTGCACGTGAATTGAAAATTGATCTTGAAGCTTTGGTAGTTGAAGGTCAAGGCTATAAACTGTAGACAGAAGGCCTTCCTTTGTTGATTCAAACCTACTTCCTTTTTTGGGATAGGGTAGCCAGTGGATGCCACAAATGACAGAATTATGCTCTTCGCTTTGTTATTGTATGTGAACTGAAAATTGAGTTTGAGGCTGTGACAGTTGGAGCTCAAGGCTATAAACTGTTGACAGAAGAACTTCCTTAACTGATACATACTATGTCATGGCTAGAGACTATGGATAGAAGGTCTTCTTTTGCTGACACAAATTATATCTTGACAATAAAAAAATCACTGTAATATCCTATAGTCAGGTCGGGGAAGAAGGTGGATTGTAGTATGAACGATGATATAACTATGCCTCGATACAAGCTAATTGAAGTTTGTTCAATATTGTTTCATTGGGTTGGATCTTTTCCTGGAAATGGATTATCCACTGTTGCTACTTGCTAGTACTCACTCTGAATTTATGCAATGATATGCTAATTTGTGTTGTAAATGTATCACCTTCAAGTTGTGTTGCATTTACCATGATTTAAAGATATGGAAGAGTATAGGTTTGCCTTATTACTACAGCTGTATATAGATGACTGTCTAGGACATCTAAATTTGATATGGTGTGTGTCACGGGGGTGGGATTGGAGATGGAACTATGTTATTTTATCTTTGGTGTGTGCAACTTTAGCTAATTTTTTCTTTTAATCCACTCTGTGATTAGTATTATAAGCAGAAAGAGGCAATGGCTTTGTATTTGGTTAATCATGCCTTAAAATTGTCCAAGTTTTGATATTTTTGATGTTTTTCGGGTCAACCTACTTCCTCCTTTGGGATGAGGTAGCCGGTAGATGCCACAAATGACAGAATTATGGTCTTCGCTTTGTTATTGCGTGTAAACTGGAAATTGAGTTTGAAGTTTTGGCAGTTGGAGGTCAAGGTTATAAATTGTAGATAGAAGGTCTTCCTTTGCTGATTCAAACCTATTTCCTATTTTGGGATAGAGTAGCCAGTGGATGCCACAAATAACAGTATTATGCTCTTCGTTTTGCTATTGCGCGTGAACCAAAAATTGATTTTAAAGCTTTGGCAGTTGGAAGTCAAGGCTATAAACTATGGACATGAGGCCTTTCTTTGCCGATTCAAACCTACTTCCTCTTTTGGGACAGAGTAGCCAGTGGATGCCACAAATGATAGAATTATGCTCTTAATTTTGTTAATGTGTGTGAACTGGAAATTAAATTTGAAGCTGTGGCAATTGGAGTCAAGGCTATAAACCGTCGACAAAAGACCTTCCTTAGCTGGTACAGACTATGTCATGGCTATAGACTGTGTACAAAAGGCCTTTTTTTCCTGACACAATGTCTTGACAACAAAAAATCAACTGTAATATCTCATAGTCAGGTCGGGAAAGAAGGGTGGATTGTAGTATGAACGATGATACAGTTATGCCTCGATCCAAGCTAATTGAAGTTTGTTCAATATTGTCTCATTCAGTTGGATCTCTTCTTGGAAATGAATTGTCCGCAGTTGTTAGTTGCTAGTATATGTCTCTCAAAATGTGTAAGTTTGAAGTTAACCAATTTATTAGCTATTGATGAGTTCCTATTAATTATTATAACTTTTAAGTAATGACAAGAAATTATTTTATATATAAAATCTAAAATTAAAAGTTATATAATTTATAAAAAAAAAATTTGGTCTTGTTTACTAAGAATATAAATCAACAACATTACAACACTGATGATTTCTAAAAATGATTATAAGAATAGAATCATAAACTAAAAAAGATGCTCATGTAAGAAAAAATCAACAACAATCACATATCCATCAGAATATAATCAACAACAACATTACAACAACATACCCATAAGAATATAATCATATACTAAAAAAAAATTACCTTACTTAACCTTGACAATGATGATTTCTTGTGATAAATAATAAAAAATATGAAGGAAGAAAAAATATTGTTGGAAAGTGAAAAGAAAAGTGTTGTTGGAAAGTGACAAGAAAAAGTGTTTGAATTTTGGAAGTAAAAAGTGGAAGGAGATTAGGAACACATATGGGATTTTTAATTAGTTCTTTTAGATTTCAATTTTTTTTTAAAAGAAAACTTTGCTTTATATAAAAAGAAATAGTTGAAATTTTGTTGGTAGGATTTCAACCCCAAACCTTTATACTAGACAAGAGTCTTTAGACCAGTGAACCAACTTGACACTTTGAGCATGAGTTCCTTTAGCTAACATGTAATGTGTTCTTTAAGAATCATACAAATAATATATCGAATTTAGTCGAATGACCACGGATTCCCGTGACCCAAACAAATACTATAAATTCGCCCCTATTTGTTGCTTGGTCAATGATTGTACATTAATTAATATCAATTTTCTCATGGAATCGGAAAAGAAAAAAACAAGAAAAGTAAGCCACATATTTGATGAAATAGTGAGTGACACATAAAGTATAGAAATATTTATAACTATCAAATGATGACTCATATGTCAAGTTGCCTCTATGAAAACTAGTTTTTGAATCCCGTGCGTTGCACGGGTCCAATAGATATTTTATAGCCATTGCAATATTAGGTAGATATGTTATTGTAATTTCATAGTTGCAGTACATAAAGAAATAACTAAATAATAATTAATAGAAATGACACGGTAAAATTAAGTAGCAGACAGCTGAAATGTTCAGCCGTAAGCAGTAATTTAAATAATAATTAATAGAAATGTCATAGTAAATTTGTGTAAACACTTTAATAGCCACCACAAAATTAAGTATACTCGTTATTGTAATTTCATAGTTGCGGTTGATGAAGAAATAATTAAATAATATTTAATAAAAATACCGTAAAAATATTGTCGTTGTTGAGGTTCGATCTCAAAATGCTAGATTTAAGATGTAGGACTAGGACCATCAAGCCAACCAACAACTGCCTACTTTAGTTGCCTGCTTGAAGCGCTTGAAGCAAGCAGCTCAAGCATACACGACAACCCTAACCTCCTTAAATAAGCGGCTTATTATATATAGGAATATATATAACTCATATGTCGTAAATCTCCATAAAAAAAATAAATTCATTCTTTTCTTGTTTGACCATATAGGTGGATAACATTAGATTTCTACAAAAGATATAAAATAGATATGGTCTAAGAGATACTATTCTTCAATTTGACAATCAAAGATTGAGTATATATAATAATAAATAATAGGCAGACTCATATGGATATGAGAGGCCACAGTTTTTAATGGGGTGAGGATTGGTCTGTTCGGTTCGATTTTATGTATTTTTAGTTCGATTTATCGATTTTAAATTTTAAAATATACTAAACTAATAAAAAATCAAAAAGATAATTTTTTATCAAATTTTTGTCCTTAACATTTTGATTTTTGATTTATACGATATTAAAATACTCATAAAATAAATATGTCTTCTCTAATAATTTGACGTAATACGATGAGATACAGTAAAACAAACAAATCAATTAAACATCTAAACTTAATACTATGAAATATTTGACATCATATTCTAATTTACTTTCTAACAGAATGGTTAGACATGGAAACCAATGTATAGAAAGATTGTGAAAGTTTGAGTCTCCATGAATGTTTCTTTGAAGATTTTCTTGTAAACTATATATTCTATGTATTTTACATGCTTGATGGTTATCATGAATTTGATTTACTGAACAAATATTTTTACATAAGTTATTATAGAAACCCTAGATATTATTATTTAATAAAAGATTTACATGAACGAACCTAGGGATTGAGTCTAGAGCATTGGTAGTATGATTATGGATGTGATTGTGATTGAGCATGATGATGATATTAATAGAACTTGATGGTCCTGAGAGTCTTCATAATCAAACTCACATGATTGATCTAAATTGATAGTCATCTTAACAATTATCTAAACTATTCTCAAAAGATGTGATTGAAAACTGATTGGATGGTTGATAGGCCGAAATATTTAAATGTAATAGAACTAATAAATTGATAAGAGTTTTTCTAAGACTCGTGATTGGTTTAATTGAGATTGATTGTTTTATGAGCATTGAGTCTTGGGAGGGATATCAAGCACCGAATTGAATGAGAGTAAATTTAATTTTAACTCAATAACTATGTCACCAAATGTAGGAGAGGATTGAATCATTAAGTAGGATATTTCCCTTTTTATGTCTCTTGGAGGGACTTGATTGATTGGCCTGGATCCGGCTTGGTTGATTCATCCTTTCCCCTGACAAAGTATTGGATGGTTGTGGAAATATCAACAAGATTGTGGTAGATTACTGGCTCATAAGTAATTGTTGTTAGATAAAAGAAACTCCCAAATAGGTCTTGACAGTACTCTGATTGGATTGGATTGTCCATGATTGGTCACTGTCCAGTTTTTATTCTTTCTCTAGACTTATGACGTTCCAATTGAGTATTTTGAGATGATTGTATTCTACCTTATATCTATTTGATTTTGCCATTTTACATTACATTCCATTTGCTGACATCCATTTGGACCTACATTGTTTATGATACAGAGACAGATATTAGAAATCATCAACAGATGCATCGTTGAGGATCTATTCGCATTCAGCTGATTGGTGAGACCTCCTTACTTTCAGAGGATTTCTCTATTTCTATCATCTAGCTATTAGAGTTTAGAATTGCTTTTATTCGATTTGAGGTAGTCATGGAGTTGTCTTTGGCACCATCTAGATAGTAGTAATAGAGGTTTCATAGACTAAACAGTGATGAATTGATGTTAAGATCTTTATCTCTTGACCGATTTCCTTTAAAACTATTCTTATGTCATAGATTTGGAGTTTGATTAAGATTTGCTCTTTTTAAAGTATTTTCCTTATTGACTTTTATTTGATATTGCCCATTTTACTATCTCTCGATTATTGAGTGAGTCTTCCACTGTATGATTGGCCTAGGGATCAGACCAAGTGGTTCACTTGGGAGCCAGTAATAGTTCTTGAGTGCTGGTCACGCCAAGGGTATCCTCACGGGGCGTGACAATTCATACCTTTTCGTCTCATTTCGTTGGCTATAAATAAAAAGGATTACTGCATTTCTGGAACACCAAATTTTCTCCTTCTTCTGCATACATTTACTTACAAACAAAGTAAAGACTTTGTGTGATTACATTGCCGAATTTTGAGGTTGTTGAAAACTGAAGTTATTGAAGCTTGAGATAATACTATTTCTTTAACAATTTATCCATTTTATTATTGGAGAAAATAATCTACAATCTTAGATACAATGAGGGGATTAAATTCCTTAAGAACATATATATAGTGAATTTTATGTACTTGATACTTCTTCTTTTTCCATCTTTCTTTTATTTCTGATTTCGTGTTTTGAATACAAGAGATGATAATTTTGTCATACGACTTAGTCATATTCAACTTTGTCACTATGTTTCCTCCCATGTTTGGCTTAGAGATTCCTCGAACAATCTCTTGTCTTTACTTGACATATTCGGCAATCAGTCTTTTTGTAATAAAGTCAAGAGATTATATTGGTTAGCTAAAATCTGAGAAATGATTTCAGAACTAAGCAAGTAAAAGTAAAGTATTTGGTAAATTATTAGCTAAGTGCTTAATTTAATAAGCATTTGTCTCTTCAAGCTTTGCACTTGTTGTGTCCCTAGTGAAAGCAATTAAAATAAACAAGACATAGGAAGATTTTCTTAAATAAAAAATAGAAAAAAACTAGGAATCTTCAACCACTCCCTCTGTTTTTCCTTCTATAAAAGAAGATCATAACTCAAGACAGAACAACCAGCGCTAAAATCTCCTTTAACATAGTAAATTAGCAAACAAATATATCCAAAGTTGTGATATGGCACAAGTGAAGTTACTAGGCTTTTGGTATAGCCCATTTACTCATAGAGTTGAGTGGGGTCTAAAGATTAAGAGCGTCAAATATGAATATATAGAAGAAGATCGAGATAATAAAAGCCCTTTACTTCTTCAATCCAACCCTGTTCACAAGAAAACCCCTGTGCTAATTCACAATGGCAAGCCGATTTGTGAGTCAATGCTAATTGTTGAATACATTGATGAGACATTTAAAGGACCTTCCATCTTGCCTAAAGATAATTATGATAGTGCTTTATCTCGTTTTTGGGCTAAGTTCCTTGATGATAAGGTGAATTCGTCTTCATGCTATATATATACATGTTTGCATCTAGTCATGTTAGTACATTTATTTAAGATCTTATTATATATAAAATATAGAGAGCTTGGATCGGAATAGGAATACTTTGTATCATTTTGTATAGTCAACTCTCACTTGCTTGAAATTGTTGTAGGGGGCAGGATTGGGGAATGCTTTCTTAGGCAAAGGAGAGGAGCAAGAGAAAAGCAAAGAGAAAGTTTGTGAGTTGTTGAAATTCTTGATAATGAGCTTAAGGGAAAAAAGTTTTTTGTGGGTGACAAATTTGGATTTGCTAATATTGCTGCAAATAGGGTAGGATTTTGGCTAGGAGTTTTTCAAGAAGTCTCTGGAGTTGAATTAGTAACAAGTGAAAAATTTCCAAATTTTTGTGCTTGGAGAGATGAGTACGTTAATTACAGCGAAGTTAAGAAATATCTACCTCCAAGAGATGACAAGTTGCTTGCTTTTTTTCGAAGTCACATTCAAAAATAAATATATCTACCTCAAGCTACAACTGCTGTCTCTACTCAAAAATAAATACAACTTAACAAGTTTTGAATTATGTCTTGGAATAAAATATGTATGTATGCTCATTCAGCATTGCTCACTCTAGAGTGTTGTGTTACTATTTTGATTTGTTAGTTGGTCAGTCATTTGACAATAAATAATCATGGAAAGGAACTTTACCACATTTATCCTTTTCTTATATAGCAGAGATATTTTGGACTACTATTTTATAGATGATCATCTCTATTCATACAAAACATAATAACATGGATAATATAGTTGTTTAGAGAGAGATTTATATATAGGTCAATTGACTGAATTTATATCATAGAGTCTTTTTTTTAAAAAAAAATTATCGTCTGATTTATCATCCACATGACTTGCAATTTGTTAGCTTCCATATGATATTATGTTATTTCGATCCCTACAATCATATTGGAAAACATAAACAAGAAAAGTAAGCCACAGTGAGTAACAAATCATCTTATTTTCTCGAGATTGAATTTTATTTGTCGCTAAAAAATGAAGATAATTAATGGTTAAAAATATTTTTTTGTTTGAGTTTTATATCTAAATTATTTGTTATGAAGATAATTATTCATCTTGTCATAGACTATTGTTTTTAAATTAAAATAGCATAGTGATCAAAATTTAATTTTAAAAAAAATTATTTGTTATTTGTTTTTCTACCTAAAGTAGTATCAACTACCTATCAAAACTAATTTTGATTAATATCTGATGAGCTATAATGTACACACTCTCAATATTAATTTTAGGTGGGTGTTGTTCTTTGCTCTTGCCACGATCTGCCCATGTTTAGCATGGCTACCCTTTATCTCTTTCCCTTTGCCTTTGTCATGCTTGTCAAGCCTAAAGTCCGTTAGGGTTTTGGCTTGCGTGATGGCTTCATCAATAGTTTTAATTTGCCAGTGTTCCAACTTCGTTTTGACTTAATTTTGCAATCCATCCATGAAACGGAACATGTCTTCATCCGTGAGGTTGGTAATATGAAGCATGAGTATAGTAAACTCCTTCACATATGTCCTGACATTACCTGTTTGCTTCAGGTCCCTAAATTTGTGTTTCATCTCATAGATGACATTGTTGGAGAAGAAGGCCTTCATGATGAACTCATCTCGGAACTGCTCCCATGTACTAATGATGCATATACCATTCCCTATCTCCGCCTCCTTTTGCTTTCACCACAGCATAACCATCTCTATGAAGTGTAGCACGACTTTGTTGATGTTTGTCTCATCATTCTTCACTTTGTTACACTTGAAGTTGTTCTTCAAGTGCCAAAAAAAAATTTCACCTCCTGCGAATCATGAGTACCCTTGAACATGGGCAGCTTGGGAGCCTCAATCCTGGCTTCCCCATCTCCATTGGACGTTGCATATCTTCTCTCCTTAATATCTTCCTTAAGTGCCTTAATCTCGGCCATCATGGTCTCAATCATTCTTAGCGCAACCATGAGCCGACACTCTAAGAACTGATATAGTCTCCTTCATCTCATATTCTGCAGCTTTACGCCTATCTAACTCCTTTCAGATGTAGTCATTCTCCTCGAGGGTGAGTCCTCTAATGTCTTGAACTTGACATCAAACTTATTTAAGCGCTTGCCTAAGACCTCCCTAGTTTGCCTAGCGGTATCCACCCTCGTAATCCACTCAATTTCATGCGTGACGTCCATGGACTGCTCACCTCCCTCGTCATCCCTAGTGGTGGATCTAAAATTTTAACATTGTGGGTATTCTCTTAGCTTAACAATTGCAGAATCAAAATTTTTATTAAAGGATTCAAAATATAAAAGGTAAACACACAAAGTATCCACCGTTACAATCCACTTGATTCCATGAGTAACATCCACAGACTGCTCACCAGTAGCAGATCTAGGATTTTAAAATTGTTGGTGCTCTCTTAGATTAACAACTGCGAAATCAAAATTTTTATTAAGGGGTTCAAAACATAAAAGATAAATACACAAGAACCAATGGGTGTTCAACATCTATTATATATAATAAAAAATAAAAAAAATTAAGTATGTATAAATAGTATATTTTTCACCAAAGACAGTTCAAATGAACTCCTTGGACCTATGTAGCTCCACCCTGGCTTAGCTACCAATTATAAAGCATAAATGCACAAATTTAACACTTGTCATAAAAAGACGGTCACATTTGAGATTAGTAGTAAAAATAATAAATATGAACAATTATTCACCATGTTCCTTTTCACTTGTCATATATCTTTTTCTAGTGTCAAACGATATCAATCTTGAGTAACATTTTAAGACATAATTTTTTTATCATATTGATACAGAAAAATTATAAATTGTAGTACTTTTAGTATAGTTTTTGAATATCAAAATTTTAATTTTAAAATATTAGATTATTCTAACTAATTTAGCTTTAAAAACTATAATTAATTTTGCAAAGTGAAACATGGAAATTATTAAAAATGAAGAGAATAATATGTATTATCTAGAATAAAGAAGAAAGGAAAAATATTTATTTGTATATTCTCTTTTTTAGGAAAAATAGTAAAAGAGCAATTATAAATAAGGAAAAAAATAGAAAAAGCAGCAAAAAAGTGACCGAACTCATATATTACTATGGATAAGTAGAGAAGAGTGAATATTTAAAAAGCAAAAATGTGGAGAGTGAGATTTAAACTCAGGCCCACCAATACAAAAAACCTTAAACACCGACCTTGAACCATTGGACAAATCAAACTATCTGTGTAGTAAGTGTTTTATGTTAAATTTATAACCATTTTTCTTAACTTCTATATAAATATATAATGTCTGATACTATGCTAATGGGTGCTCGAGCACCCGACGGACACTATTTGGGTCCGCCCTTGGTCGTCACTCACGTCAGTGTTTGAAGGTGAGTAGGATATTAAGATCTCACTTGGTGCGGGCTCGACTAACATCTCGTCATTTTTCTTAGAGCTTTTCTTTCCCTTTCGTTGCTTCTTTCCAGCATGCGGCCTAACTTTGGCGGCGTCAGTGGCATTGATGTCTCCCTTGCTTGCCATTTCCCTTACATGTAGCCTCACTCGGATAATACTTTATCACGAACATAGACTTCAAGTGAGACTTTCATGCGACACTTGACAACTTACTCATGATTCTTTTATGATCTTGTAAGATCAATAAGCCTTTTCTAGATCTCTAAGGGAACGCTAGATTGAACAAGACAAGAGAACTTTTAAAGAAGACTTATTTATACACTTGGAAGATTGCTTGAACTTTTCTTAATTGTTGTACAAATAAGGGGCCCTCCAATTCATACTACTCATTAAAGGCTAAAAGCATAAATAATAATTACTTACAAATCTTTTTATATTTACAAACTAGTCTCTCTTTTAGAATTTTCTACACAAGCATTTTCAAAATTTATCTACAATATTTGTATGCTAAGTCGAGAATAAGAGCTAAGCGAGTATAAGTAAAGTATTTGGTAAATTGTTAGCTAAGTGCTTACGTATGCCATCAAAGTTTTGAACAATCAATTAAGTCTTTTCAAGTATTACACAAATTAGTTGTGTCCCAGTAAAGCAAATAAAATATAGGAAGATTTCCTTAAATAAAAAATAGAAAAAAACTAGGAACCTTCAACCACTCCCTCTGTTTTTCCTTCTATAAATGAAGATCACAGACAGAACAACCAACACTAAAATCTCCTTTAACATAGTAAATTAGCAAACAAATATATCCAAAGTTGTGATATGGCACAAGTGAAGTTGCTAGGCTTTTGGTATAGCCCATTTACACAGAGAGTTGAATGGGCTCTAAAGATTAAGGGTGTCAAATATGAATATATAGAGGAAGATCGAGATAATAAAAGCCCTTTACTTCTTCAATCCAACCCCGTTCACAAGAAAACCCCTGTGCTAATTCACAATGACAAGCCGATTTGTGAGTCAATGCTAATTGTTGAATACATTGATGAGACATTTGAAGGACCTTCCATCTTGCCTAAGGACCCTTATGATCGTGCTTTATCTCGTTTTTGGGCTAAGTTCCTTGATGATAAGGTAAATTCGTCTTCATTTGAATAATTTAGTCATGTTAGTTCAATTTAAGATCTTGTTATATAGAAAAAATAAGACGTAGCATTATTGTGATTGAATTTTATTTATTATCGTTTAAAAAAAATAAGACAATGATCAAAAACACTTTTTTTTAAAACTTTGCATCTAAATTATTTATTATTTGTGTTTCTATCTAAATTATTTACTTTTTTACTTTTTTATTTATGATTCATTTATTGCTATGCTTTATTTATCGCCAATCGCACCTACTGCCCGTTCCCTTCAATTATCTTTCTTACTTTTCACGTACTTTACTTACTTCCTTTCTTTTGGCCATATCTAGGTATTCTGTCTTTGGGATTTGAAATGAGGGTTCTATGAGGTAGCGGTAAGGTCTGCGTACAATCTACCCTCCCCAGACTCCACTAGTGGGATTATACTGGGTATGTTGTTGTTGTTGTTTTCTATCTAACAAAGTAGCATCAAGTACCTATCAAAACTAATCCTGATTAATTAGTATCTGATGATATATAGTGACACACCCTCAACTAATTATCTTATATGGTAAAACACAAATTATTTTGAACCATTATAAAAAAAAAAATGAAAACAGCACCTATTATGATAAGATAGGAGGATGTACCAGTAGTATTTATTTTTTGTCTTTGGTAAATGTGGGAGCATTAGTAAATTACCAAACTAAATATATTTGGTGGATTCTTAAGAAACTTACCCCTTTTTTCCTCTATAAAATAAGAGTAAACCTCAAGTGAAAACCACCACATAAAATTCCCTCAAATAGTAAAGCAAAAAACATTTGAGAGATGTCAGAAGTGAAGTTGCTTGGTCTATGGTATAGTTTTTTTAGTCATAGAGTTGAGTGGGCTCTAAAGTTCAAGGGAGTGAAATATGAATTTATAGAAGAAGATCTACAAAATAAGAGTCCTCTACTTCTTCAATCCAATCCAATACACAAGAAAATCCCAGTGCTCATTCACAATGGCAAGCCCATTTGTGAGTCTATGGTCATTGTTGAATACATTGATGAGACATTTGAAGGTCCGTCTATCTTGCCTAAAGATCCTTATGATCGTGCTTTAGCTCGTTTCTGGGCTAAATTTCTTGATGACAAGGTGAGTTCATCTTCGTGCTATATATATTGCTATTTGCATAAGTTAGTAAATCTTTTTTTGAGACTAATGTAATTTTCAACGTCACTACACGACATATAAAGTGAAAAACACAATCCACATAGGAGGTAGCATTGACAAAATTAATTCATAAAAATATAATCATACGTCGAACATATCTAAGTATAATAGGTAAAAGGAAAGTGTTTTTGAGTATTTTTTTAAAATGTTAAAAGAGTTTTTTTTTTTTAATTCAATAGTTGGGATTTTAAAAAAAAAAAAAGGAGAGAGAGAGAGACAAATTTGACCTGGTAAGATATGCTATCAATATATCCTTGGATTTTGTGTCTTAGAATAGAGTTAGCTAAGTGCTTACGTATGTCATTCAATGCATTTGAACAAATATGAATCAATTTAATAAGCATTTGCCTTATCAAAGTCTTGCACAACGTTTGGTCCCAGGTAAAGGCAAATAAAATATAAGAAGACTATAGTTCAAGAGAGAGTGACCACTAAAATTTCCTTTAACATTGTAAACTAGCAGACAATTATATATAACTTATAACCAAAGTTGTGATAATGTATATGGCAGAAGTGAAGTTGTAGGCTTTTGGTATAGCACATTTAGAGCCTTTTTTGAATTGGCTTATTGTAAATGCTAATTTTAAGTTAAAATAGTTTTAAAAGCATTTTATTAGAAATGTTTGAACAAATTTAAAAAGAAGTTATTAACACTTACTTTTAAATAAAATAATAAAAATAAGTCAAAAACTATAAGCTAAGATTCACTTTAGATCTTATTATATAGAAAATATCTATATTGAGAGAGATCTTGAAACACTTTTCATAATTTTGTATATAATAAATATACGGATATTTGAGTATATTTCATGAATGACAAACATATAAAGGCTAATTATGCTCCATAATTATAATTTAAATAATTATATTTCGTAACTATAGTTATAGTAGCATTTGTATATTTTGCATAGCATTTGTATACATTTGTATGATTCACTATACCATTTGCAGCTTGTGTATAGTGTATGTATATTTCATTATACGATTCGTACACAACGTTTGTATAATTCGTGCAAAACATTTATATGATCGTGCACAATATTTGCATAAAATCGCACAAATTATACAAAACTCAAACTGTAATTACAGCTAGATGTTTGTTGGGAACCGTAATTAATCTATATTATAACTGTGTTATCTAATTAACTGGTATATATTTGTTTATCGCGTAATTTTTCCTAATTTAGATGGAGCTATTAACACTGATAGTGAGAATTTATATAAATAAGTGATTCTGATTTGCTTGAGATTGAGACGTATTAAGCTTTGAGTGTGTACTTTGTAGGTGACAGCAGTGGTAAGTACTTTCATACGCAAAGGAGAGGAGCAAGAGAAAGGTAAAGAGGAAGCTTGTGATATGTTGAAAATTCTTGATAATGAACTCAAGGACAAAAAGTTCTTTGTTGGTGACAAATTTGGATTTGCTGATATTGCTGCAAATTTGGTGGGATTTTGGCTAAGAATTTTCCAAGAAGCCTCTGGAGTTGAATTAGTAACAAGTGACAAGTTTCCAAATTTTTGTGCTTGGAGGGATAGGTATATTAATTGCAGTCAAGTCAAGGAATATTTACCTCCAAGAAATGATGAATTGCTTGCCTTTTTTCAAGCTCGCACTCGTAATCGTGCTTCAGCTTCTGTTCAAAAGTAAACACATCATCATTTATCTTACGATGTTTTGAATTATGTGTAATGAATAAAATTGTGAATCTAGACCGAACAAACTTATCATATTATAAAGTTTTTTATTAGTTATTTGATTTATCATCATCATGACTCGTAATTGTTTATTTTCACAAAACATAATATTATTTCGATCTCAATAATCATATAAGGAAAAACAATAAGAAAAGTAAGCCACATATTTAATGAAATAGTGAGTGACATAAGTCATCTTATTATCTTTTTGAGATAAATTTTATTCATTATCGATTTAAAAAAATGGAGATAATGGTCAATAATTCATTTAAATTTTTTTTAAAAAAAATCTATATAGAAGCTATCTGTTATTCATGTTTTCTCCCTAAAATATTATCAATTAATAATCGAAACACACCTTGATTAGTATCTATATAATCCATTATTTATCTTATTTATGAACACCACTTCTTTTGAACCAAAATAAAATCACCATTTGTTATATATGATAGGAGGGAGTACCAATAGTATTTATTTTTAAGTCTCTGGTCAATGTGGAACCATATCAATACAGAACTACAAATAGTCAAACATGAAACATTAATGTAAATACTAAGAACCTTCCTTGTTTTTTCCCCTGTAAAAGAAGACCAAACCGCAAAGGGATAACAACCACATAAAATTCCCTCAATTAGTAAAGCAAGCAAAAAGCTATCAATCAAAGTTGAGAGATGGGAGATATTAAGTTGCTTGGTCTATGGTATAGCCCTGCTAGCCACAGAGTTGAGTGGGCTCTCAAAATTAAGGGAGTGAAATATGAATTTATAGAAGAAAATTTACAAAATAAAAGCCCTCTACTTCTTCAATCCAATCCAATCCACAAGAAAATCCCAGTGCTAATTCACAATGGCAAGCCCATTTGTGAGTCTCTGGTCATTCTTGAATACATCGACGAGACATTTGAAGGCCCTTCCATCTTGCCTAAAGACCCCTACGATCGAGCTTTATCTCGTTTTTGGGCTAAGTTTCTAGATGATAAGGTAAATTCATCTTCATTCTAGATATTCGTATTTGCATAATTTTCCACTCGATCTTTCTTTTCTATTTTCTTCCAATAGTTCAACCTGTCCAAAAAAATTATCGGCCAACGAATATGATTTTGAACGATCATGATACTTCTCAAAATCGAAATTCTTGATCAATGGCAAAAAGATGATTTTTGTTTTTTAACAGTTTGAGAAATAGAAGCTGAACTTCCCTTTGGTTCTCCCCAAGAGCGCTCTTCCTTTTTTGAGCCCATTTTTAAAGAACTACAAAAAAAATTTGGAGCCCTTCTTGAACGAATATATTTTTATGGAAAAATAGAACGTCTTGTAGAAGTCTTTGCTAAGGATTTTTAAGACGAAACCCAGTGCATTTACTAAAAGACTGCCTTTTCTTTCGACGTAGGCATTTCGGGCCTTATTCTTTTCCGATCGCACTCAAAATTGCCACAGAATGGGATTAGGATTTGCTCTGTTTACTATTCTTTCGTATTTTCTTCTTTTTACCACGTGATAGGTCAGAGACATCGTAAATTGGTCCCTCGGTATCGCTATAAGTCCTCTGTCCTACTACAAGTGGTGCGATAACCTTTACCAAAGTCATGTTAATATGTTTACTTTAGATCTTTTTATATAGAAAATATATAGAGAGAGGTTGGAATACTTCTAATAATTTTGTATAGTTGATTTTGACTTGCTTGAAATTGAGACGTAATATTGTTGTGATCGTTTTAGGTAGCAGCAGTGGTGAATTTTTTCTTCCACAAAGGAGAGGAGCATGAGAAAAGTAAAGAGGAAGTAAATGAGATGTTGAAAATTCTTGATAATGAGCTCAAGGACAAGAAGTTCTTTGTAGGTGACAAATTTGGGCTTGCTGATATTGTTGCAAATTTTGTGGGACTTTGGCTAGGAGTTTTTCAAGAAGTCTCTGGAGTTGTATTAGTAACAAGTGAAAAATTTCCAAATTTTTGTGCTTGGAGGGATGAATATATTAATTGCAACCAAGTCAAGGAATATTTGCCTCCAAGAAATGATTTGCTTGCTTTTGCCCAAGCTCGTGTTCAAGCTGAAGCTTCTAAAGCATAAACACCTCCTCATTCACCTTATGAGGTTCCAAATTATGTATCGCAATAAGCTTATAAGTCACTTTTGCAACGAAAGATATATTGGCTTATAAGTAATACATACGTTATCACATAGATAAAAAGGTATTTTTACTACAACTTGTCGTTTTGAATTTTAGTTTGCACTATATATAAAATGGCATACAGATAACGTATGAATACAACTAGGACCAATTTAGTCACGTTTTCATGTTCCAATTGAACACTACAATGGTATACAAATATGTATATGAGTATATATTGTGTGTATCTTTCGTGTATATCAATGTATATGACTATATATCATTTGTATGTCAAGAATATACATTGAACTAATTAATGTATATGTTGAGCCCAATATGGTATAGACCAATGTAACATTTTGGGGGAACTTACATAGATATACTAGATCAAGAAAATATTTACCATTTATAGCAATAAAAAATTATTTTCACTAAACAGTTATAATATATTTATATTAAATGCATGATGCACTTTTAATACAAGTACAGATTTATCATAGTATTATTATATATTGTTATAAATGATAATAAATAAAAAATATCATTATAATCAATAATTATTTATTAAAACAGATCTAGTTAAATAATTTTTCCAATTTTTATTTTTTTGGGACTATAGATTTCAGAAGGGCCTTTCATCTAGTTGAGCGTTTTTGAGTGTTCTAAATAGACAAAGCCCAATAGACTTGTTTTAAAAATGTTATGTAATGTAAGAGTTTGTGGCATAGACCAAGTAGGCCTGTCCAGAACCAACAAAACTGGGACACTGGAGCTATGTGGTCCAAGTTACATTATGTCAAATCTTAAATGTTGTTGACTTAAAATCATCAATCATTTACGATTCAATTTATATCGCACTCTTTTCAATTTTGGTCTGTTTTAAAAAAGAATGACATCTCTCTTTATTTGGCAAATATTTAAAGGTTTCACTCCCACTGTACCCTTGTTGGATCTTAGGGGTGACAATTGGGTGGATTGGGTCAATTTTAAGCTGGTCATAATGGGTCAAGACAATAAACGGGTCAAAATCCAACCCAATCAAGAATTATTTGGGTCAAAATGGGTTGAGTAATGGGTTATAGAGCGGATCAAGATCCAACTCGACCCAATTTTTATTAAGTTTTACTTTTTATTTGGTCTTCTTAAATATTTTAGTACTTAATTATTTTTCTTTATTCTGGTTATATAAAACATATCAAATTAAAAAAAAAGTGTTTAAAAAATATTTTGGAAAGATCTCTCTCAAGTCAATTCGAATTGAATATCAACCCAATTTTAAATGGGTTGAGATGGGGTTTTGATAAAAATATACTTAGTACTATACAAAGATATTTTAATCTAATCTTCACTTGGATGAAATAACACTTGCTATTGAGTGGGAATACATATGTTGGTTTTCCAACAAAAACAAATTTAAGTATTTTGTAGAATTAAATCATTTGAAGTTGGGTATTTTAGTAGCTCAGTTGGTTGACTATCTGAACTCTCACCTTATTGATGAGGATTCGATTCCCATATTGTAATCCCGTTCCTCATTTCTCCTTCGCCTACCCCTATTTTTTTTTTTTTTTAATGATTTGAAGTTTGAATCTTCAACAATATTTAATGTCAACATAAAGTTAAAACAAGAAAAGGAAGAGCATATTTATTATACATTCTACATATGGTAAAATTTTGGAGGGGTACAATTCAAATACAAAGGTACGTTATAAAGTGAAGAGTAGCTTTACCTTTACATAAATAAATTGTCTTTAACCTATGGTAGGTTAAATCTTTACTAAACGGTCAGAAGTATGAATTGTAGTTGTTCGAATTCAGCTATCAACTTTTCCATTCATAAGAATAATAACAAAGGGGGTCCTGCTTGGTGTCCGTTAATATTTACTAAAATCTAACTAAATCTGAAATCACGTCAAAAATTTTAATATAGATGGAATATATATAATACTCTGCAACAAAAACAACTTCCTAATAAAAAGTTTTTTTGTGTGTGTGTCTTAATTTTTGTTTTTTACTTAATTTTTTGTTCTTTTGTTGTTTTCAGTTGGAACAACCAGCACTATCATCAAACAAGTATTCATTGGCCTGAAGAACTTTAAATCCTTACAAGGAAAGCTACAAAATAAAGTTTTTAAAACAGTAAAACTAAATACAAAGTGGCATTAGATATATGATGTTGAGAAATGTATATTATATTTCAATGTTTATATGTGGCCCAAATCTTAAATTGAATCATTCTCAATAATGGCATATGTAGTTGTATTTAATTAACCTGATTAATTTATATTGGCATATGTATTGGTCTTGAATGATGATCACAATTTTAGATAAAAAGAAAATTCTCAAAATCTCCACTTTGGTAAAAAGGTGATAATTTTTACCATGCATGTGCTATTAGGAGTTACTGCTAAAAAAAATTTTAAAACTATTTTCTAATTGAACTTTTTTATTAAAAAAAAATGCTTGGTGGTTATTTCATAGACATGCTAAAGCTCTATAGAATCATTAAGATATGGACTTATCGGCTATCGATTTATTAGTTGTGATTTGACAGAAAAGTTTATTAAAAATTATTTAGAAACAAGATGGCATATCAATGAATCATACACGATTGCATCTTGCTCAAAAGCATATTCTAGCACACTGTAGAATAATTGAGACTTTGAAACATTGAGAAATTAAGTATGAAACTTAGCTCTAAGTCAAAGACTTTATATGCAGAATGGTATAAATATAATTTATTAATTTATTATTGATTAACCCATTTTAAAAAACCTCAAACGGTTAAGAGCTGATAGTAAAATAAATTAACACTAGTATCAAAATCACGAAATCAATATACTATTACCAATAAACCAATAGCTTTTTTTTGTTCAAATTATTGATTTGAATTCGATTTTGAACAACCTTGCTCTACATATAACCAGTTGAAGATTCGAGTACCTCTCTTAGGATTGTCATTTTTGTCTTGGAACACAGTATTCTCCGTATTTTATTTTATATTTCATTCTTTTATTTGTTTTAGCCATTCAAAAAAAATTTATATTAATATTTATATTTTTTTCCTTAAAATATAAGTTTTTCAAAATATCGTATTTGAATAATGTACAAAATAAGATGGAAGGAGTAATAGCTTTCAGCTTCAAAATTTTTGTCCTACCATCTAAAAGAAACAAAATATTGGCACATGGATTACTAAATTATGTAAATTTCCATTGCTATTTAATGCCAATCGAAAAAACAACGAAATGTTTTTCCTCAGAGAATTATTAAATAAGGCAACAAAATGAAAGACAAAAAAGTATTTTCCTGTCAAAAAATATAAATCAAAATTTGAAGAAGAAAAAGAAGAAGAATTGACCCGTCACATAATTAAAAAAGGACAATTTTAGCTTCTTCTTTTGGTTTTATAATATATTTATTGTCTTAAGACCTTATTAATATACATATTATATAATATAATGACAAAATTCAGCTTTAATCTTGTTAATATTATATAGTAAATTGTTTAATTTGGGTCGACACAACAGTCAAGGCAAAAAAAGATTATCAACTTTTAATTATTTATTTATGATTTAAAATTACATGACATAATACGTCAGCTTCAATTGTTTTTGTCCTACCTACAGAAACAAACAAAACAGAGGTACATAGATTCTAAAAATAATATCCCTCACTGTGAACATGCTGACAGACCCCTTTTCTATTTTTATTTATTTTTATCTAATGTTAAGTATTTGCATTAAAAATTTCTTGATATAAATTTTTAAGATTTTATTTGAGGAAAAATACTTTTTATCAAGAATTTATTTATATAAAATTTAAATTTGAGATCTTTAATTATAAAAAAAGTAATCTTATTAAATGTATCACATTCTTTGATAGTATTGACGAACCTCTAATTTGTACACAAAGGAAACAAAATTAAAAGAGACAGGAAAAAGAAAAGAAAGATAGGAGTAGTAGTGTAGATTAAGAACCCATTCTGGATGGATTTATTTTAATTTTTTTGGGGCTAAAATAAGTTTTAAATATTTTTTGAAATTTCTGACAAAAAGTCAAAAGTTAATTCAGACGTGTTTTTAAGTTTTAAACCTTATTAAACTAGATAATGACAAAATTGCACTTTAATCTTTCTTGTTAATTAGGTATTAAGGCTTGTTTGCCTTGACCATAATAGGGTAGGGGAATGATCAACTTTTTATTTTTATTTTAATAAAAATAATACGTAAATTTATTTTTCTGCAATAGAAAGCTAATTATAAAAAGTAGAAAATAGAACTGCCCAAATAAGATTTGACTTAGATAAAAACACATAATGATTTATAATATATGAAAATGATCCATATTAATAGTCAACTATAGTTCTTGACGAAGATGTTTGATCTAAAAAATGTGTCATTTTCATTTTATTTTTAAATATTTGGGTAATAAAAAATTAGCAGATGCAATGTGATAGTTAAACAATTTATATATATCACTGAAATGACTTTTAAAAAATGCAGTATATATCTATTTGTAGTAAATTTTACGTATGTATGGACAAAGAAATCTAGTTTCAAAGACAGCTATTCAAAATCAATTTAACCTTAACATATCAACGAAAAAAAGAACATAAAAGGAGAGAGCACGGTGGTGGGGGCAGGGACGGAGTCACCCTTGGTCGAGGGGTGTTGAGTTGAAAAACTATGTTGTATATATAGGTCAAAGTTTAATTTAATAAATTTATATTAATATTGAAACATATTCACACAAGTTAAATATGTGGAACAGTGGTTAAAGGGTTGCAAAAATTGCTTGAGATCATATGATTTTCGTAGCAGCAACAACAATAACAACAACATACACAGTGAAATCTCGCAAATAAGGTCTCGATAAAATATATGCAGACCTTATCATTATTTCACAGATAAGAGACAGTTTCCACAAGACATGTTCTTGGCAGCAATATATATATTTTCATTTGATATTTTTTATTAAAAATTTTGACTCCGCCATTGTAGGGAGGAAGGGGCACATATTGTATTTGTACATATTATGAGTTGATCCGTCAATTACACGATTCCCCCGACCAAGTAATGTACACCAAGAATCACTTTAATAATGTCACATAAAAGAGCTCAAAATATTGAATGTCTTTTGCCATTACATACCGATATATAGTAAGCAATAATTATTAAACAACTCTTGTTTAAGCAAACGCCCAACGGGTGCGACAGAGGCTCCTCATCTAAGCTACACTCATATATACTGCATCATTGTTTTTCCCTTCAAGAAAATTTCTTTTTCCTTGCTTTTTTTGTAAGAAAAATTTCAATTTTAGCATCTCCCCTCTGTAAGGCAGAAATGTTTCAAATTGTAACCTTATGGAAAAAGAGGTCCCTCTACAATTTCAGCCACAGCTCAAGCATTTTATTCCTATAAACACTTGTACAAATTCCAAGAATAGAACCCCTTTTTCTGTATTCAAATTCCGGGTTTACAAATCTTTCAAGAACCTGTGCCAAAAAGCAAAAGTGTCAAACGGGTTTGGTAGTAAAAGGTTTAATTTTGATGGGGTTTTAGTGGAAAATTCAGTTTTTGTTGATGATAAAATGGAGGTTTTGAGTGAGAAGAGTGATGCAACAGAAGGGAAATTTGAGTTTCCTGGGATAAAAAATGAGTCTTTTGTGTATGAGGAGGGTGTAGAGAGCACTTTAAGTTCTGATTTCTTGATTTCTGAGGGAACTGTGAATGATGATGAACATAGTAGCTCTGAAGATTCATGTTCACCCCCTTCAATTGTTTGGCATGTTCAGAAGAATGCCAATTCTGATGAAGTAGAGAAATCCCATGTGAATAAAAGGAAGTTGGAGAAACAAGGGTCTTGTTTATCAGGTATCTTTCTGTATAAATCTATTTCAAGAAATTGGAAAACTTTTGTTGTTGTCTTTTTAGACTAGTAGTCGTACTATTACTCTCGTAGTTTCTTGTCATTCAATTTCTGTTACTATTAGTTGTTTCATGTACTTCTACTGTAGTATCATTTTGTTGTAGTACCGAAAATAGTGGTAATGCTAGGTATAATAGACCTTCGTGGTCAGGCTTTCCCCAGAGCCTGCTGTACGGGAGCTTGCATCATACTTGCCTCTTTTTTTTTTTTGCTATATGATGTTTCTTGTATTTCGTATACTTGGACTATTTTTCCTTAAGCCAGTTTCTATTAGAAACCACCTTTCTATCTTTGATGTAGGGTAGTTCTTGGTACACTATATCCTCCCGAGACTCCACTTTGTAGGACTACAATGTTTATGTTTTTGTTATTGTGTTGGAAAATTAGATTGTTTGGTTTGAACTTTTGGGTTTTTTGTAGAGGTTGAGATGATGAAGGAAAGATTTTCAAAGTTGCTGCTTGGTGAAGACATGTCTGGTTGTGGAAATGGGGTTTGCACAGCACTTGTAATTTCAAATGCTATAACTAATTTATGTGGTATGTTTTGCTGGTTATTTGGTGATATTTAGTTTCATTTGATGGGGTTGGTCTGTTTTGGTGTTTTTGTTTTACTAATTGTAAAGTTGTGCCCTGTGTGTCCTCTTTTTTTGCCCTTTAGCTACACTCTTTGGACAAATTTGGAGATTGGAACCTTTGCCTACAGAGAAGAGGTTAATGTGGAGGAGAGAAATGGAATGGCTTCTTTGTGTTAGTGATTACATTGTAGAATTGACACCTTCTTGGCAAACATTTCCAGATGGCACTAAGCTCGAGGTAAATATATCTATCGAACGTTTGGAACTTGGACAAACACTCGATCTGTTGTTAGTAAATATGTTACATATGTGTTCATTTGTTCTAGGTAATGACTTCTAGGCCGCGGTTAGATCTTTATGTCAACCTTCCAGCACTCCGAAAACTAGACAATATGCTTCTGGTAAGATGCACATCCTTTTGTCTCAAGATTTCACTCGAAGCTGCTGAATGAGCTGTGAATATTCTGCCTCTTTTACAGGAGATTTTGGACAGTTTTAGACAAACGGAATTCTGGTATGTTGACCAGGGGCTCTTAGCTGAAGAAGCTGATGGATCATCCTCATTTCGAAATCCTCTCCCTCGTCAAGAGGAGAAATGGTGGCTTCCTGTTCCTAGAGTCCCCATTGATGGTCTTAGCGAAAATGCAAAAAAGCAGTTGCAGCACAAACGTGACTGCACAAACCAAATCTTGAAAGCTGTAATGGCAATTAACAGCAACACCTTAGCTGAAATGGAGGTGCCTGAATCATATCTTGAAAATCTTCCCAAGGTACGATTTTCTTCCCAGATATTGACTCTTACACGTGTAACGAAAACCATCAGATTGGTGCTGATTTAGCATCGGGTTTTACCCCTCTGCAGAACGGAAAAGCTAGCTTGGGTGATCTTATCCACCGATATATCACCTCTGATCAATTTTCACCTGAATGTTTGGTTGACTGCCTTGATTTGTCGTCTGAGCATCAAGCATTAGAAATAGCAAACCGAGTAGAGGCCTCAATTTATGTGTGGCGAAGGAGGACTCAGGCGAAATCCAGTTTGCTCCGATCTAATTCAAAGTCCTCATGGGAAATGGTTAAAGATTTGATGATTGACGTTGATAAGAGGGACCTGCTTGCAGATAGAGCTGAAAGCCTTTTGCTTTGCTTAAAACTACGATTTCCTGGTCTTCCTCAGACCACCTTAGACATGAGCAAGATCCAACATAACAAGGTTTTCGCTTTAAATCAACTCGATATTTTTTTGTCATTTTTTCTCTCTCGATCCAATGTCTGTAGTACTATTATTGCCTTATTTATCAAATTCAAGTTTTGACAATTGTTGTTGAATGATGTTCTTAGGATGTTGGCAAATCAATCCTGGAGAGCTACTCAAGAGTTCTTGAGAGCCTGGCATTCAATATCGTGGCTCGTATTGATGATCTCATTTACGTGGATAATTTAACTAAGCACTCGGACCAATTTGTTCCGATGTCCAAAGTAGGCATCATTTCTCATAAAACCTTTGGAACTCCAATCTCAGCACACGTCTCAGGTAGTCAGATCAAAGCTCCTTTCACAACACCAATCTCGTCCTCCCAGCATATTAGTCCAGCAAAGGGAGAAAGATCACAATTCCTCGACAACAAGAAGAATTCTCAGTTTGGTTTTGGCGTGAAAAAGATGTTGGCCGATCATTGGAGCAATGATTCTAATGGGAAGGACATCAGCAATGAACTTAAGAGATCAGATTCAGCAACAGCGTCAGTTGGCTCCTCCTCGGAATGTTCAAGAGAAACTGTGAGTCCATCGACACATGACTGACTCATTTTTATCATAAAGTTAGCTCTTTCAGGCATATTGTGACTGATGATATAGAAAGGAAATTCCAGCGTGGTATAGGTTCAATCAAACATTATTTAAAATGTTGATTCAGCGATTTCTTTATGGTTCAATGTTAGTTTTCTCTATCCTTGCAACATTTCATCCATGTATAAAACTATATTGATCGTCCCCGTTACCATGTATATTTATCAGCCAGTGCAACCTGAATGTATTTTATTTCCAATAATGCTACGTACAATATAAAGTATTTTATTTCAGCATTTTGGATGAAAAAGAAATGTTAAAGAGTTACTTGGGTTACTTGGGGCATTCCGAGAATTGAACTCGGGACCTCTCGCACCCTAAGCGAGAATCATACCACTAGACCAAATGCCCGATTTGGTACTGAAGTTTGCATTCATTCTTACTGTATATATATATATATATAAAAAATATCTTCTTAACTATTATTTCTTCTTTTCTATCAGGTTAAAAATAAATTTTTAGTTTTATTATTTTCTTTAAATAATACTCATACTAAAAACGTTGATATTGGGGGTTGGCTCTTGCATGTGACAGGAATTTGGAAATCAGATGTTTTTCTCACTCAACGGGTTCAAAACTCAATAGTATTATTACTTTACAATAATAATAATATATTCGGTATAATTTTATATATGGGATATGTAAAGAGTAATGTGTACAAAGTTCTATTCCTAGCATGAAAAGAGAAAGAGGTTGATTCAATAGACTTTTAGCTCAAAATAAAGCATATCTAGATTTAAATTATGATATTTATAGAATGATATTTCAATCCTTTGCTCTAGCTAATCTTGAAATTTGAAAGAGCAAATCCTAGGGATGAATATTCCAGTAATTTCACGAAAAATTATTGGTAAATGTTTGTTAATATTTTCTGAATTATAAAAGGTGACAATCATGTTTAAGTTAATGTGACGAAAAATTAATGGTGGGAATTTTCAAAATGAAAATTTGCATCCTGTCTGTATAAATAAATGATTTTTATTTTCATTTTACTGGAAATATATGTTGTAAAGATTTGATTTTATAAACAATTTAATACATATTTGAGACTTCAAAATCAACAAGTCGTTGTAGTATAGTGGTAAGTATTCCCGCCTGTCACGCGGGTGACCCGGGTTCGATCCCCGGAAACGGCGTTTGTTTTATGTGTTTTTTGTTACTGAAAATCTCAGTTCACTTATAGCCCTAAAGCCCGGATATCGTAATGGACTAAATAGGTGTAATCATGACAGGATATTGAAAATTTCAATTCAATAATTTTGATTTTCGATTAAAAAATAAATATGATATCGTTATGATATTGGAGGATATATTCAACTAGTTTCTTGACAAAAGCTATATTGAATAGAGTCTTTATCTGGTCTATTTATGATAATTCTCACCGTTGACACCCAATTTTTACCCTCCATGGTGTCAAATTATTCACGGGGCTTTATTTTTATATTTTAACATTTTAATAATTATTTCAAAAAAAAAAATAATTTTTAAAAATCGGGCGCGTGTGATACACGCGCCCGCTATATCTCATTCTCTCACTCTTTCTTC
>JAABOM020000110.1:5381827-5389442 GCA_011800125.2 Solanum clarkiae | reverse complement strand
TTAAAAATTAAAAGAAAAACATATATTTTATTTTATTTAGAAATTTTCTCTTTTTTAAAATAAATTTACACTAAAATATGACTCTATTTTTGTAGTTTTTAAATTATTGCAAATAAAGATAAAAAAATTTAATAAAATAAAAATTAAAATTAAAAAAAAAACACTTTAGCTCTAAATGTATACTATATATATACATAATGCTAATAAAAGGTATTAAAATCTTAGGTTGGATCAAAAAGTACGTGTTTACAATTAGTTTATAATAAATGTAGTTATATTTTTATTTACGTAAAATATAGTTACAAGTCATAGATAACTATACAATATAGCTTACCTATACATGTGTGATGCACTCACTGCACATTATGATACACTCGAAAAGCTATAACTATACCTGAAGTATACACTAACTATTCAATATCCACCAACTCAAAATCACCTTTAAACAATTTTATATATCAAATCTTCTCGACTTTCAGAGTCTTTTGATATCTAATTTACTCTATTCATGTTTGCAGTGTGTCAAATTTTATAGAAAAAGGGTAAGCAATGATGAAGGAGACGAAGACACAGAAGAAGGAGGAGGATGAAAACACAGAAGAAAGAAAGGTTGTGGCCATTTTTTTTGGAAACAAATATGGTCGAATGATCATTGTAGGTATTTTTATAAATTGAGCTAAAAGAGTAGTAAGTAAAAACTATGGACTGATATCTTGAATAAGTTGCCCTAAGACTTATGGTCTAAACTAAATGGATCACTCAAAAACTTAAGGGGAAATTATACGCACACATTACTTTACTAGTATTACTCTTATATATATATAAGCCAACAATAAAGTACCAACACAGCTCTACAAAGTTGTAACAATAGTATTAAAAATTGTACTACATCATTTATTACCTAATAAACACGTGTATTACCCGTGTCTTTGCAGATCCTCCTATTTTTAATTGTTTTGCTTAGATTTTTCCGTCAATTTTTCCTTGTTCATGCTTAGTAGACAAGTCCTCCATCACCTTAGGGCTTTTGTATGGTTCCCACGCCGTAACGATGTTAGGGCACGCTCACATTAAAGCTTAATTGTAGCATAAGAAGCTGACGACGATGAACTGTTTTTCTCAAAATCAACTACCGCTAAGGCATCATTTCTACTCAAAGATCCATTCGTAACTGAAGGAACAGTTGAAACTAGCTTTACGTCAGCATCAATCGATGGTGGTAAACACTTAATTGAGGGTTCAATTTGAAGGAGGAGAAGAAACTCGAAAATTGAGGGAGAGAAAATTGATGAAAAATTAGAGAAGAGTGGATCGAGCTGGTGCATCAATTTGGTGATAAAATTTTATATTAAGCTATGATTTGGAGATAATATTTTATTCTAATTGTAAATTTCTAGGGATTTCTTTTCTATTTTCTGGGTTTAATTATTTTACTTCAGAGATATTAATTTTCTTATTTATTAAAGTGAAAATTGTCTTTTATATGTTTTTGATTTTACGAGCTCATCTTTTTTTTGTTCGGTGTTTGTCAATATAATGATCTGGCCGAACACTATAAAGTATTATTCACTCTTAGACCTAGCCCATCATGGATTTGTCCCTTTGGGCTCACCACAAAAGGCGTCTCATATTATATAGACCAGTAAAGTACTTTAATTAATACCCAGCATCTCTTCTTTATTTTGCTGATATGGGACATCTCATCTCAAGATGGGTTGTTACATATACCCCTCTATGGACTCAACGTCCTCGCTGAGGTTTACCCCACCGCCTGATACCATCTGTAATGACCTGAACTAACACTGTGGAGTACTGTCCGCTCTTGGGCCTAACTCATCACAGATTTGTCCCTTTTGGCTCACCCCAAAAAGAGACCTCACAGTATATAGACCAGTCATTTACTTATATACCCAGCATCTCTCCTGTGTTTTGGCAATGTGGGACATCTCATCTCAAGATGCATTGTTACAATCAACTTCATCATACTCACTGCACAACAAGTGTTGTAAAAATTGAGTCCTAAGTGTGTTCAGGCAAACATATCAAAACAATAAACAACCATGGTTGCTTTAGAGAATCAACTATATTCTTTTCTTTGTTTGAATCTTCAAGTTTCCCTTGTATATCTTATAAGTCAACAAGCATGAGACGAACATAGCACCAAAAGCTTGTACGAAGAGCTAAATATATTATACTATAAACTTAAAACAAATAGGGACAAATTAGTGATTTAAAAAATTTATGTTTATGTCCTCCTTCAATATCTAACACGTATTCCTTTTGGTACTGAGTGCAGAGATCAATTTTATTCAACAACACTCCATGTTTATCGCTCTTACTGTTACTTCTTCACCAAAAATTAACACGGCATCTCTCCTTCAATCAACAACTGCAACCATGTAAAACGAGCCACTGAAATACTAAACTCCCTAAAATGTAAGAAGCTTCCATCCAAGCTTCAAAAATTACCAAAAAAATTCTAGATATAAGGTCTTTAATAGGTTTTAACAATCAGTGGCTTGAAATTTTGATTAACTTTTACAGATTTCATTCAAGATTTGTCAGAGTTGTTGATCTTATAATTGTAGAATAAATTTTATATCAGAGTGGCCAAATGAGGTACATTTCTTTCATTTCTCTGCTTATAAATTCACGACAATTTTTTCGTCAATTAATTGTCGGACTATTTATGCTTCAACCAATGAATTGACCTAATTTTTAAATCCTTTACTCCATGAGTATATGTGTCTGTTTCACCAACGTTTTCTATTAAAATCATTCATTTATCACAATCAACTTACACCTAAATGATTTTAGTAGAAAACGTTAGTGGAACAGAAGGAGATACTCATAGAGCAAAGGGTTTAGAAATTAGGTCGATCCATTGGAAGCATAAATAGTCCAACTAATTGACAGAAAAATGTCATGAATTTATAAGTAGAGAAGTGAAAGAAATATATCTCATTTGACCACTTTGATGTAAAATTTATTCTACAATTGTAAGACCATCGAGTAGAATCAAACTAATTACTCGGACAAATCTTGAATGAAATCTGTAAAAGCTAATCAAAATTTCAAGCCACTGATTATTAAAACCTATTAAAGACCTCATATCTAGAATTGTTTTGGTAATTTTGGAGCTTGGATGGAAGCTTCTTGCATTTTAGAGAGTTTGGCATTTTAGTGGCTAGTTTTTCATGGTTGTAGTGGTTGATTGAAGGAGAAATGCCATGTTAATTTTTGGTGGAGAAGTGATTGTGGGAGCGAAAAACATGAAGTGTTGCTAAATAAAGTTGATCTCTGCACTCAGCACCAAAGGGAACACGTGTTAGCTATTGAAGCAGGACATAAACATAAATTTTTTAAATCATCAATTTGCCCTTATTTGTTTTAAGTGTATAGTACAATATATTTAGCTCTTCCTACAAGCTTTAGGTATTGTGTTCATCTCGTGCTTGTTTGATTATAAAATATAATAATAAGAAAAACTAATTTTTTTTTTAAAAGAAAAGAATAGCTCATGTTTTATTTATATAAAAAATAGCTCAAACCAGCGAACTATACATGACTATATAATATAGTTTGTCAAAAGTTATAGAAAATATACACTACTATATAATGCATATTACTTTTATATAAATAATACACTAAATATATATTATGATATATAAATATACATAAACTATACACATCTATACAACCAGAGCTACTTTTTAAATTTAATATATCTTGGTGTAATTTGCTCAAGTTTAAGTCTGGGCCTTATGTCTCAAAGGCCCAATCCTCTTACATAAACAAAGATACAATTTGTTTTAGCTCTTGCAAGTCGATTGAAAGCATTTCAATGTTCCAAAGATTTCAATATAAGTTTGGATTGTTCTCTGCAACTCGGGAATATCAAGTTGGAATGATTAGTAATCGTAGAACTATAGAAAAATATCAAAATACAATAATACCGTTGTGAGAAATTTATTTGCCAAGTAGAATACCAGTACATTTCATTGTTGCTATAGGACCAATAAGAAATAAGTGTAGAAATAATTTTTTTTACATTCACGTCCTAGTTAAAATTTCAGTTTCTTGAGTACAAAAGTTCTCTACAAGAGTAACAAGAATGAAGTATCCAATGACAATTTAGTACTTCTTTTAGTCCTTTTTATATGTTATTTTTTGTGAGAATACTTACATTAAGAAAAAAATAAATTTACTATTCTTCCCTTATTTAATGGACATTAATTACTCTTTTAGTTCTTCTAATTAATCAAATATACTTTTTCAAATTCATTCACTATCAAGGTAAAATAGAAAGGACAATGTCATTTATGTATTAATTTTGTTAAATGACATATATTAAGGCTCATTTATTTATTATAAGGACAGCATATAATTTTTTTTTAGAGGTAATTTATTGGTCCTTTGTTTTTTTTACTTTTGCTCTTTCACTTTCATGTCACAAACATATATAGAGTATCCAGAAGGACGACATATAGAAGGAATCGGAGAAAATATAAATTTTTGTCGAATATATTATTTTCATGTCAAATGTAAGACTAGAACTATGCTATTTACAAATCAAATAGAATAAAATAATATTTTCCAATCTTTTATTGAAATGACATAAAACTTAGAACAAGTTTGTTGAAAAATATTTTATTCTCTTTCAAAATTTATAAAAAATTACAAAATCAAATCTTCTAACTAGAACTTACAATACTGGCCATATATATGCAATAATCAAATTCATATATTGCTTCTGTTAAAATTCTATTCTTGAGAATCATACCTTTCTTGCGATTCATATAATTAAATAACATATATTATCAAATTAATTTCTTTTTTAAATATTACGCGTAAATATCGACGTATGCATAATATAAGGAAAAATAAAATATAATTAGGTAAACATATGATATGTATTTACGTTATACAACTATAATTTGAAAAAATTATAATTTATAGTTATAGTTAGGATTTTATTGCAATAGTTAGAGTTTTGTTGTTATTTTCTCTCTGCTCTCTTCTCCTCTCTCTGCAATTTCTTGCAAATATACAATTACAAATGTGTATTAACCTCATATATACAATTATTTTAACAGATATACATAGTTAATTCGACAGAGTATACAATTCGCCTCTCTCCACTCTCGCTCGCCTCTCTCCTTCCTCCTCTCAATCTCGCTTGCCAGATATACAAATATATATGTATAGTAATTACATATATATAATTATTTGACAGATATACACATATAATCTGATAAATATACATATACAGTTCGTCTCTCTCCTTCCTTTCTCGATCTTGCTCGCCTCTCTCCTCCTCTCCAGGTCACATAGCCGAGGTTATATTATGTAATTATGTAAAATATAATTATTTAATCGTATTAAATTTCAAACCTAGACTATTTATAGAAGTTCTCCATAATCTAATATAATTATATTATGCCACAATAATAAAGAAATGAGACATGTTAGTGTCTAGACACATAAACACATATTTGTCAATTTATAATAAGTAGCATTGATTGAACCCCATGTTAACATGTCTTTTTCTAAAGAAAACTTTTAGTTGGGATATGGAACAATTCAGTTAAAATTATCCATATAAAGATAAGTCAGTTTCGGACGGTTAAGTCGGTGGACAAAAATGAAAATAGATAACAAAATTCATAAAGCATGAAATTCCAACAGTAAACATTTATTGTGTATTTTGACAACCAAGAGTTCTTTATCTACACAACTAGTTTAAGTTTTGATTGGACAATGAAACAGAAAGACATTGCTATCAAAAGAAAATCTGCTAGAATAAAATATCTAGGAGATAAGGTTGATCTTGAATAATACCCACAGAAGTAGGACAAATAGTAACATCCAGATATTATAATTAACCAAGTCATTTTCATTGTTGTGAGATGATGAATATGTTGTTATTCTTAATAAAAGGTCTTAAATTCAAAAAAAAAAAAAAGACTCTCCTTGGTAAAATGTGTCTTTCTAATCATATTAGTAATAGTGATGAATTGATGAGTATCACATTCTTTTTATTTTTGGTTATAAATTTCAAATTTTGTTTTTAATAATGAAATCGCATTTAGTAAGGAGAAACTTTTTTTATTGCCACCATAAAGATTGTTGTGGATGGGAACATGTCCCTCTATTTTAAATAAGAAATTTTTTCTTTTAAACCATGAGAATGAAGTCCTCTTTAATTCGAGTGAGTCTTTTTTTATATATTACTATGTATAATTATGATAGAACAGTAAACATTTCTCCCATCTTTAACAAGAACTATTCGGTTCGAGTCTTTAGAATGAAATCATCACTCACTCTCATTATCCCCCACAGAGCTTGTTATTTTAAATTTTTAATTGATTCAATTATGAACTAACACGACATCAAAGAATTAGTAGATCTGTTCCGCCCAAAATGGGAATGCATGCATAATATCAGGAAAAATGAATACAAATTTTTGAAATCCTCATTCCAATCTAATCTAGGTTGGAAATCTATACCCTAGTACATGTTCCTCGATGCTGAAGGCACCCCCGAAGAGTCTTGAATCACCGAATATTCCTATTTTCCATTATACCAACCAAATTATCCCTCTTACTAATTGGAATCAAAGAATTAGTGTAGAAGAAACAGTATATTGATAAAGAAAGTTTTTCCTATTGTATTCATTGAGATATGTTGACTTTGTATACCATTCCGTTGTAAATAAACGTTCAGAGATGCTATCAGAGTAGGAAAGTTAGCCAAGTTCTCCTGCCTAGTTTAGATAAAGCACCCCTTATCGCCCCATGGCATCTAGTTAGGACACAAAGCTTATTCTATTCCAAACCGCCGCAGCAAATGCTATCCGTACAGCATTTTATTCATGAAATGGCTTGGATTGGTATTCTTTCCATTTGTATCTGTTGAAAATTCCAATTCAATTTTCACAACCCCAAAAAAAGAAGGGAGATACGTCTGAGTTAAACTTGGAGATCAAAAATTTCTTATAATTTAATCCATAACAATTTTCGCATTGATCATCAAACGAATGGCATCTTCTTCTGGAAATCCTAACTATTCTTAGCAAGCGAAAAAAATTATCCCTAGAGTCGAGACTGTGAATTCCTCTTCGTAGTTTTTCATTTCACCAGGCCCATCTTTGGAACAAAAACAAGCAAGAAGTGGATCTAATATAATAGAAAATACTAATATAATAGAAAGGTCTCACGTCTGGTTCTGTAGTAGAGATGGAATTCAGAATCAACACTTGATTAATTGGATCGTTTCTTTATGGATTCCTATCCCCAACCTTTTTATCGGAAAACTACGTCCTCAAGCTCGAGGTTTCAATTTCTTCACAAATGTCGAAAGGAGAACTTTCTAAATTTCGAATAAAATCAAATTCAAAGTGTATTCGGCCTCGGAAACATTCCGATGTGATCAATTTTTTGTAGGGGATTGTTTGTTTGGGTTTGTAACTATGTGACGACTGGACCTGTAGATAGAATAAGGTTCTCTTTCAAAAGTCACTTCTTAAAATATCCTATATACGTAGGCGGGAACAGGGGTAAAAAAAGGGCTTGTGTTGAATTGGAACTACAAATCTTGAACCCAATTCCTACGG
>JAABOM020000110.1:5371827-5379327 GCA_011800125.2 Solanum clarkiae | reverse complement strand
TTTGTATGACAGATGTGGACACAAGGATTGATACACAAATCAACTTCAAGAAAATCTTTTTAGAATATGTGGATAAATAATCCAAGAAAATGCAGAAATTAATGATGATATTGTACGTCATAGGGTGGGTGGATAAATAAGAGCTTATATCTATGTCTTGTTTGATGAAAATTTATCACCAAACCTTAAAAGATAAATGTTATAAAGTCGAGGTGAAATCAATTATGGTATATGAAATGGAATGTTGACAGATCAAGAACTATATATTCAGAAATAAGAGTAGACAAAATGAGTTAAAATAGATGAATATGCACACAAAAAAGATAGGATCATTAATGAAGTTATTTGGTATAAAATGGATAAAGAAGGCGACATTTGAAACAGTTCAGACTTCTAACAAGAACATGCATTGATGCCTTTGTTAGAAGATTTGAGAGGTTCGCTACAGTGGATATTAAGAGAGTATGAGATAGTTGAAGAAGTATTAGGGTAAAGAGATTAAATAGAAAATGACACATTTACAACTTACTAAAGGCATTATATTAAATTAAAAGATAAAAAAATCGAAGATTAAGATAAAATGTTAATTGACAGTCAAATATAGTCCAATTTTTCTACCAGTATTATTATTATTACTCACATACTATCTTATTCTTCACTTCTAGTTTACATATTGTTTATTTTGCTTCAGTATTGCTGTTTATTTTTTTTTTTCTTAATTTGTTGTTTGCATATTTTCTTCACTACTATATATATGTTATCAATCACTTTGAGTTGGGAACCTATCAACATTAACTTCTTTATCTTCCCAATAAGCCTTTTTAGAACATTCTGCATTAACTTATACATATATATATCATTATAACCATCAAGTACATTTGGACAAACTAGTACAAAAGTACATTTTCTGCATAAACAAAAAAGATTTGAAGCCCAAAACAAGTCTTCAAAGCACAAAATTGCAATCTAGGTCCTAAACAGAGAGCTTTTACATTATAAAGCAAAATGAATAAGGTCTATAATCCTTTACAAGTAAGAGAAAGACACTAATTAACTACAATTACATATACTAATAATCATATAATTATAGTCTGTAGTGTCCAACCAACCAGTGGTCTCTTTAGCTAATTACTAGTAATATCCATCTTTAATATTTGAGGTAGATAACTGCTTCTCTATATATTTAACTTCCTGCAACAACACACAGAATATAAATTAGAAAAGATTCAACAAAAAAAATCATCACACTCTTTGAGGCGCGGCCCTTTTCCTGGACCAATCGTCTATGCAGAATACTTTGTGCACCGAGTCTTCCATTAACAAGAGAAAGAGCAAAAACCAAAGCAACGTCTATCAAAAAGAAGATAAATATAACCAAGTCATTTGTATACCTTGAGTATATGCAACATCCATGTCATTGGTCGTGAGCACTAGTAGTAAAGAGACCCTGCAGAAGTTAAGAACCATGTCTTGTTAATAATGAGATTCATCATACATACTCGGAATGAGAACAACGTTAGGCGTACATCACGAGCTTGAACTCTACCGCAGACAGAAGTTAAGGCAGGAAAATTTCACGGTTATCAAGAAAATTAACATACCTTGCCACCAGTTTCCTCGAGATGCACTGCCAGAATCATCTTCTCCATTATCTTTGTTGGCCTGTGCAACATCAAAATCGAAGAAGAGAAAATAAGAACATGAGAATAAGCAAATGACCTTTAGAAAAAATATTGGTTATCAAGGTGATGGTTCTACCCTTGCCTAATTGACTCTGCCTTATCGGTTTTTTCATAGATAACTCTAATTAAAATGGGATTAACAATGAATTAAAAAGATCCCTCATGTTGGTAAGGAGCAAAAACAGATCATCTATTTCTTCAAAGACAGCTTCAGCAACTAAAATCCCAGCTTCCTCGATGTTCTTGAAAAATAATCCGATCAATATCTGTCTCACATACTTCCACTGATGGATCGAGCACATAAAATCCAGGCCTCCTCAACGTTCTTTTGATTTGAACCATGTGGTCGTCATATATAAAAAATTAAATATAATGAATATGTAGTACATATACATGTACATAATCGACAACAAATTCACTATGAACCTAGAAACTCTAAATTCCAAATTTGCCTCTAGATACTCGTTACCATGCAATTTCTAAAATACAAAATACTAATTTTTAGATCATTAGTAAACATAGAAGCGTTGCACCAATAGATCTAAATACCACACAGTTGAGCCTTTCGTTTAATACGCGAGAATATGTACTCACAGTTGTGTAAGTAGAGCTCTGATTATTTTGGGGAAATGAATAGACATCTTGCCCTCCATAGTATATCGATGAGCTAAGATGGCACGGCTGTACTTTTTCGTTCTGATAAAATGAACTCGGCTGCTTGTTTTGTGCAGCCTGGCTGGCAGCTTCATTGCTAGTAGGAGTACTTCCTGCAAAACGGAAGTGAAAAAAGTATGAATCTGGTTGAAATTTCACGTTTTATCGGTAGGATATATAAGAAAAATGTCAAATAGGAAATCATTGTATATATCCTTCACTAACAAATGGAACTCGCCATTAAGTAGGTGTTTGGATTGGCCTATTTTTTTCTTTTGGCTTTTAAATACTTTCAAAGTTTTGAAAAGTGTTTGGCAGTGCTTTTAAAGCTGAAAAAGTACGAAAAAAGCCAGAAGCCAAAAGTAGGGATGTCCAACTTATGGCTTTTGGCTTTTAAATTAAAAGTCAATTTAAAATAGTCAATCCAAACACTCCCTGAAACATAATTTCAGAGAGACTACTCTCACCACAAGTAGAAAGCTTGTCTTTCTGTAATTTCCACAAATTAGATCTATGCTGCTCGGACTTTTCTAAATGCATCGATAAAAGCATGTCAGATACTCCAAAAACTAGTGCCTTCGTGGAGGATATCCGACACGAACGCGACAACATTTTTTGTGAGTCCAAGCATCATAGCTTATTAGACTATGATTGGGAATAAGAGTTGATCTTCTTCAATTCTACTATAGAGTAACCACAACACAGAATCCGATAAACATTTTCATCGTGCTCAAGCTCAAGGAATTCCTCTATTACATTACAATATCTTACTCCTTATACAGGAGGCGCTCAAGCTGAATATTTTCATATCGTGATGATAATATGATATACAAGGGGACTACAGTATGATCATTCAACTAACGGTTATTATCTCAAAAAGTCACTTAACTAACCTGTGGATCCACCTTTAGCATTTCTTTCCTGATGAACCACAGATTCTTGCTTCGGTTGCTCCGAATTCATCGATCCATGTCCCTTAACACGAAAACAATTATGAGATCATGGACAATATAAGATCCAAAATACCAGGAAAGAACATTCTATTTCCATCTATATTCTAACATCTCCTTTTAAGTTTGGCATTACCTTTGTCAAAAGGCATCAAAATCTCACTTAAAAATTAAAGTACAAACCAGACAGAATATAGCAACTTCTGCTTTTCCTATTCTATTCTATTCTTGTCTAAAAGATTCTGTCTCACTTAAAACATAAAAAAAACCCATCAAAATTCAAAATTTAAGCTAAAATTCAACAATAATTATAACAACAATATCTTCCAAACCCCACTCTTTTTATTTTTTTCCCCAAATTTTTTTTAACATAATCTATTTTCTTAACAAACAACAACATATCAAGAAAATTACAACAATCAAATGTTAGTCATTAACATGTATATCAAAAAAAAAAAAAAAAACAGAGCAAAATGAAAAAAGCAAAAAAAAAAAAAAAACATAAAACCCCACATCATAATATACCATTATTCATTGGGAAAATTAATAAAAACTCAAAAATTTCATGGAAAAAAAAAAGAATCATACCTTGGAAGGAGGAGGGAAAATGGAATTAAAAATTCCAGAAGATGAAGAGGCAGAAGTTTCTTTGGAACCAAAAAGATCAGAAGTAAATGAAGAACTGGTTGGTTTTTTTGTTTCTTCCATTTTTAAATTTTTTTTTTTTTTTGTGCCTTGAAAATAAAATAAAAAACTCTGGTTGAAATTTGAGGAGATTCAAGTCAGTTTTTATAGGAAAAGCACCGTCAAAAAAAGGATCAGATAAAACGTAAAGGCCCACAGCTTGTTAATTTTTTCCAGGAAAAAGAAAAGGAAAAAAGTAAAAGAATAAAGGAAGAAAGAGAGAGACACGTGAAAAGATGGGTGACGCAATTATCATTTTTATTATTTAATAATTGTTAATTGTAATTGTATAATTAATAATAAAAAGAAAGAAAAAAAGGGAAAATAAGCATAATTTATGTGGTTCAATTTATACGATATATATACTCTTCCCGCTTGTATTAAATAGACATTTTCTATTTTATATAATGAGTAAAAAATATTTATAAATTGGTTAAATTAATTACTTTGTTCTTTGACAGTATCAATGCACGTAAAAATAAGTTAGAAGAAAATTATAAATAATAGAGTATGGAAATTAGCTAGTTTTGAAAATTGTTCAATTACAAAGGTTATATTAATTATAGAGGTAAAATGAAAAAGTTTAATTAATTACTCTTTCTGTTTTAGAAAAAAAGGCATATATTTTATTTTAGTCTATTTTAATAAGAATGACATCTCTTGTTTATTATTTTTTTAATTTAAATTTTTCATGTAGTATGTTTAAAATTACAAGATTAAAGGGTATTTTAGTACATTTAGCATAACTTTAATTTATAATCAAGAAATCTTTTTTATTTTCTTAAATTTAGTGTCAAGTCAAACTAAGTTGTTATTTTTTAAAAAATTAATGTATGAATTAAGGGGGTTCAAAATTAGAAAAAATAAACACATGAACTAGCCAATATAATTAAAAAAATAATTTTAATCGTGTGTAAATAGTATAAATTTTTATTGAAGGGGTTCGGCAGCAAGGTGGATCCACCCTTGACTCCCTCCATTCTTTTTTAGTAACACTCTCTACGTACATATTGTTGCCGCTAAAATTTATTTTTATTATAGTAATTGTTACTTAATATAGAAATAATTTTTCATTTTTAGTGTATCTATCATTATGTATTATTATGTTTTGATTGTCGCATTATTTTGTTATTACTATTCATTTTTGTTAAGCTCTAGAATGTTTTGCTTGTAAGTTGATATGTTTATTTATTATCTTATTTCACGGAGTAATAATAGTGTCTATGTACACTGTAACATTCATCAATCCTACTTAAGAAATTTTATTTGATTGTTACTGTTATTATTATTGTTATTGATTATATCTCCAATTACAAAAAAACAAACAAAATTACTAAACTGGACTAATTCACTTAAAACATTTGTAATATGTTATAAGAAAAAAAATAATATCTTCAAACATAGATAGTCATATGGTATCCATAAATTAAATTTCATGTACAAGCATATTGTATACTATTACAAAAAGGTTTTCACTTTTTCTTTTAAGAAACGTAATTTTATTGATAAAGAACGATGGGTATAGATCTATTTCTCCTTTGATTCTTTTCTTTTAAAATTTTTCCGTGATTCAAGGATTGTCAATGGTGTATTTCTCGAATTAAGATGATTTAGACTTGATCTCCGTGAAAATATTTATGTAGATCTTTTGAAGTATTTCACTAAAAGAAGAATCTAGTATATTTTGATCTCTTTATAAATATCTCAAGAATTTATGAGATTTTTCACTATGCTTAAAAATATTTATAGTTGGAATTGAAGATAAAATTGTGTTCGATTATAATTTTTATAAACAATATTTGGTTTGGTTTCTTCAATTTTGATTACACATTATTATTTTATTCTAAAATAATTCACATCAGTCAAAAAAGATCAAACAGATTAAGGGCATATAGATTAATAGATCTATCTAATGAGATCTAATATTATAGAGCACTTCAAAACTTTTATCACCACCAAATAACTTGATCTATCATTAGTTGGAATCAGGTCCTTCGACACAATAACAATATAAGAACAATTGAATTTTGAAATTTCTATTTTCGTTGTGAAGTGATCCTTTTAAGCAATACGCAAGGGAGCTTTCGAAATTCTCATTGGTTCATCAATACGATGAGCATAGGCATAACAGGTACCTTTCTACCAAACCTAACAGCTTTTACAGTTGGATTCCAATACTGCTATTTATACATAAGCGTATAATTTAGACCAGATTCCAATTAATTAATTCCACGATTTGTTAATCATCAAAACACACCGAAATTTTTTATATCTTTAACCTAATTTTTTTTTCTTTTTTTATATCTTGACATCTCATCTTTATATAACTCATGTTGACTTATAACCAACCATATTGAGGGGTTTATTTCATTTCAACATAGAGAGTAGATATATGTCAAACAATGTATCGTGGTTCATAGCATGAAAGATGAAATCATTCATTACCAAATTATATATCATAATGAATCTAGTTCTTTAGTAGGTCAAGAACAACATAAAATAATACTTACTACACTCAAGATCATTGAGGAATTACTAAATAAGAAAAACAAGAGAAATTTATCAAATAAAGCTTTTATTTTACTCAAGAGTTTGATGATTTACAAATGAATGATGTTCCATACACACTAGCCACCTAAGGATTAGTGTATAAATATTAATCACTATTAAATTAATAGAACATATCATTTAACAAAATTTATAGCTAAACAATAAAACTCATTACTAATTCTATTTAGCAATGAATCATCATAAAAATTGATAGTTATAAACAACCAAAAGACGAATAAATTCTTTATCTAGAAATTTTTGTATGTCTAGAATCTTTAAGGCATATAAACAATTCTTCCTATCAAATTTCATAAATATATAGAAATTCCACAACAAAACTCTCAATACCTCTCAATTATTTTATCAAAAACGACTAATCTTCATTTGATATAAACGACCTATATGTATTACAAAACTTAAAAATATGTCAAATAACATCCAGGTGGTATGATGACATGGCATCTCCATGACAAGTAGCTTATCATTTTATCTTATCGGACCAAAGCAAAATCTTATGCTCTTGGCAAAATTTAAATAAATAAATAAATAAAAAGGTTGAGAATACGTACAATGCATGGAAGTTAAGACTGACTATAATTAATTGCTTGTTCTATTATTTGGTTGGTGGGACAAAGACGACAGACCATGTATCATACTTCAAAAGAAAAAAATGATATTAATTTTTTTTAGAAAATTTTTAATAGTTTTATTAGGGATGAATTTATAATTTTTAGAATATAAATATTAAAAATATTTAAAAAATTGTTAAATGAGAATTGATTCATGTCTTCTTTAGTAAATAACTGAATATTCAATCAGATATATAATTTAATCTTTTTGTTATATGTGTTGTTTATCTGTCTTCCCAAAACGTTAGAGACAGGAATAATAATGAATTTTTTTTTATATATATCTATATAAGAACAAAAAATCGAGCCCACTGAATGCACAGTGTGTCCTTAAGGAAATTATTCCCCTCA
>JAABOM020000110.1:5328202-5353384 GCA_011800125.2 Solanum clarkiae | reverse complement strand
ATATTTTAATGGTTTCCTAATTATCCGCAAAATTAGGTGGCGACTCTGTGTCTTTTCGAATTTCAAGAATTAATTTTACTCAAATTAATTGAATTTAGATTAATTCTCGATTTTCAAACGAATTTTTAATTTTTCTTTTAAAAGACGATCATTTTTTCGGCGTAACAGAGATATATATTCATTTAATTATACAGAAATCATATTCGTCTTAAACCTTTCCGTAACAGTTTAATATTATAATTAAGGAGATTTTTCTTATTTTTAAAAATACATTCGATTATATTTATTTTAGCCAATTGATCTTCCAATATGCTAGTTTCAACAACTCTCGTTCGTTACACTTCTTCTTAGCTTCTTGACCTGTAGTAGGCATCTGGTTTGTCGCTTTAGGTATCAGCACTATGGCTTTCAACCTAAATGGTTTCAATTTCAATCGATCTGTAGTTGACAGTCAGGGTCTCATTATTTCGTAATGTAATAGAAAAAATGTAGAAAGGGCTCTTAGATATGAATCAAAATCACATGTTTTTTTTTGATAAAAATATTTCTTTTTTTTCTTCGCCCTTTGCATTCAAAAAATGGATTAAAAAGATGATTCAATCTCAAACTCATTTAAATGTAATTGATAATAGTGGGGCTCGAGAATTGATGTGTCTCATATCAATTAAGAGGGTAATGCATGTTTTTTTTACCGACGCACAAAAAATCATAATTATCCCCCTTTTCCTATGCAAGTAGTATACTTAATGTTAGTCTCTCCATATTTCACATCTTCTCTTGGTTTGTCTGCCATTATCAAGTGCAAGCAACAAACCTTCATCTTTTTTGCCCAAAATCGGATCCAAAACTCTCACAAGATGCAAACAAAAAGTAACCCAATAGCCACACCCAGGAAGAGCCCTAGATTGGCGTCAAGCACAACAGAGATTGAACCACCAACTTTTCACATTATAACCCAAACCCCGCCAAAGAAAAACTCGTCGGAAAAAGAGAAACAACGGATGATAATGAAGAAAAATCAAAAAAGTTCCGACAATAACCCAACATCACCATCCAGGGATCGAAAAGGAAAACAAAAAGGGGTCACACCAAATCAGGGGAAACCAATGCCAGCGAAACAAAGCCCGAAAAAGGGCAAGGCCAAGATGACATCATCATCAGATGGTCCATACGAGCCACATGAAGGATCAGACTCAGATCCCGACTTTGTTGAATAATCTCTCTCAAAGAAATTGAGGAGTGCCTCAAAGGGCAAATCCTCTAAGCTGAAAAAACCCAAGCCAGTTGTGAAGGTATTCAAATTTTTTTTCATTTTCCTTATTTGTTATTCATTTTTCTCGTTATTTACAAACAATTTTTAGTTTTAGATTTTATCATCTTTCTAAATTTGAGAATTGACATTGCATGTACTGCAAAATAGTAAATTTATTTAGTATAGTGAGAACAAAAAATTGAAAGTATCAAAATTAGTATCTAGTGTGAATTAACACATTTTGTAGTCATGTTATATCAAAACAAACATCAGAGGTGTGTTTTCTGCTGAAAAAATAAACAAGTTTGCAATTTATTTTTATGAAAAAATGTCTATGAAATTTCTATGTTCCCAGAAAAAATGTTGCTGAAAAAATATTTTAATGGTGTTAGCACATAAATTCAGTTTCCTTTTTTCACACAAAATTAGTATGATAATTGTTAAGTTTTACTGCGATAAAACACCAAAGTCACTAATTTTTTATCACACGGCATGTAATGTTTTTGGTATGTGCTGCCACAATGTATTTTGACATCGATGTTATGTTTTTTGATGTTTTAATTTTATATATCAGAATTCATACACAATGCATACACATATTTGTTGTTATTCTCACTGACAATGTCATTTTATTATTAAATATTCATGTGTTGAGCACCATTCTCCTTAACGTCTATCTTTGAAATGCCAGGAAGGCAACATACGGGTTGAGCAGCCCATGCCATTCACCATGATATCAACATAGAATTTGTGGATGAACATGCCCAGTTGCACAGTGAGTTCAATATATTTTTTTTATTTTTTTCCCCTCATATTAAACTGCATAATTGTACTTCTTAATTTATTTTTTTGCACTTTAGGTTTTGGTTGGGGAGGGGGAGGGGGGAGGATAATGATATTACTGAACCCTCTGTTACAAAGCCTCCGAGCTTAGACGACTTTCCCAAGATGACATTCACACAGATTGTGGCTTTAGACACCATCCTTAATGAGATTGAAACACCTAAATTCCAGACAAGAAGAAGGAACCCCAACAAATGTGTCGCTTCTCCATTTGTACCACTGTCGGAGTCCGAGAGCAATATCAGAGAGGGTCCTGTCTACTTTCGACTCAAACACCCCTTCGAAATTCAGCCTGGGTTTGATGTTAATGTTGACACAGGATTGATCAATCAATTCACTGAATGGCTTTACAAGAACGCGACATCAAGGAAAGACAGGTCCGTATTATTTGTGTGATTCAATAAGTTCTTAACAATGTTTTTATTTCAATCAAATTGTTAATATTCCAATTCTGTTGGCAAAGAGGCAGGAAATCTTCATACACAGTAGCCAACAACAAAGATGGAACACGAAATGGATTTCGACATTCTGAAAGTCAACAAAAAAGACTGATTCTGATGTAGGTGTTAGGCCTAACTCACATCCCAAAAGCTAGCTCAAAAGGAGGAGAATTGCCTAAGCCTTATAAGGGGATCACCCATCCCATTAACCACCAATGTGGGACTTTGTGTCTCAACAAAAGTAAGTACAGACATGTCTGCCAAAATTATTCATTATGATTTATATTATAAAATATCTAATTCGTCTACTTTATAAATCCATATCAGTGATTGCTGATTATATGTCCGTGTTCTTGCGGAGTTCATCACCAATGGAATATTTGATTTTTCAGAAGAAGTTTTTGATGTCATTTACCATCGACGAAGATATGGAACTATTCTATGGTAGTATGACAATTACAAGCACAATGATGGTGCGACTAGGGAGAGCGAGGTGACAGGCAGCATTGCTAGCAAATTTGGTGGACCACGAAGATTGAGAGAACCTGCCCCCGACACTTCCAAGCCTCAATACCAAGGAAACACAAGACTTATGTTTTTTGATCGTTGAATATCGAAACAGCGAACGATTACTCGTCATAGTTTGTTTTTTGTTTTTATTTTTACTACCTATTTTGGTGAACAAGCAGGGAATTTATGTCATTTGTTTTTTCACACTTTGGGAAACACAACTTATAAAAACATTTATATATGTTGAGTTTGCAAGAAATCTAGAGAAAATGACCAATATAGTCCTTAGCGCATGAGTAATATTTTATTTTGATCCCTAATATATGTCACTTGATTGAAATGGTTCTTAATGTATGACAAATGTGTTTATTTTGATCCTTAATATATTTCACTTGATTGAAATGGTCCTTAATTTATAACAAAAGATAGCCATTTTAGTCTTCTACATTAAAGCTAATAAAATTTTTCCCCTCAAAAGTGAAGAATTTAGTTGTAGACCTCATGAGCTTACAAAATCTATTATTGTTGTGTTTTTTGTTAGTTCAAAAAAAAAAACATAAAATTTAACATCATTGTTTCTACTTTTTTTAAAAATCAAATTTACTATTTTGTCTTGCTTAAAACATAATTTTTATTAGGTAGTGGAATAATATTTTAGGAATGAGAAAATTATAAATTTTGTTGGACAAAATATAAAAGATGGTATCAGATTTTATGGAGTTCTTTCTTTGCAACTAACAAACAAGACAACGTTGGTGGATTTTGTTAGTCACATAGGGTCCATAGTTAAATTTAATACTTTTTTTTTAATAAATTTGTTAGGTTTAGGATAAAAGACTAAAATAAACACCTTGTTATACATCAAGGACTATTTCAATCAAGTAAAATATATTATGGATCAAAATGAACACATTTATCATATATTAAGAATCATTTCAATCGAGTAAAATATATTAAGGATCAAAATAAAGTATTACCCAGCCATTAAAGACTATTTTAATTATTTTCTTGAAGAATTCTATGACAATTAAAAATGAAAGCAACAATAGATGAACTAAAAGTCATTTTAAATCTAGAATGGTTGACTTTTTTTCTATTTTTGAAATAGTGTAACGTGATCTTCTAGTCTTCGATCTAGAGAAGAAGTGTAAAGCACGATAAATAAGCCCGCCCTATACGTTCAATCATTTCTTTAAATATATACAATATACTAATTAATTTATAATATAGTTAAATTTTATTTATAGAAAAAGTAATTGAAAATTATAAAAACTATAAATGACTATACAATATAGCAATATACATGATTATACAATATAATTTGTCAAAAGTCATATTGACTATACAATATAGATTATTTATACATGAGCTATCATTATGAGACACTCTAAAACTTGACTATACATATCTATACAAGGACTGATTATTTTTTGATAATTATTTTGACCGAATAGTTGTGTGCTATAATTAATGTAATCGATGACGAAGTCAAATTCTTTTTTTATTTTAACGAAGTTTTGAAATATGAAAAAGCAAATATATGAACTAATGGAAAGAGTTTGACATTTACTACATAGATACATAAAAAATAATTTTAATTATATATAAATATTTTAATTTTATGTCTAAAAGGTTCCCCCCGCCCCACCATATAAGTAGAAGACTGCAAGATAAAATGGTGAATTGATTGGCAAAAAGCAACACTTTTATTGGATAATTGTTATGTATTGTTTCATAACATTGTTTACAGTATAATATACTTTTAAAATAACAGAAAATAAACTGTAATAACAAATAAAATATGAAGGAACTAATGGACTCAGGACATTTTTGACCCATTTCTGATAGTACAAGAACATTTTTGACTCTTTTTGTTAGCACAAGAACATAAATGACCCAAAATATAAACGGAGTATATTTTTGATCCTTTCTAAAAGTACAAGAGCACTTTTGACCCTTTTCCCCTAATAAAATAAACATCTCATCAACCCACCCATACTTGGATGAGTTAGATGGGTGATTTTGTCAACCTGAATTTCACTCTGTTTAAATCTTAAAACGTTCGTAGTTACTTGCAAACTTGAGTCTCAAACTTTGCTATGGTAAAAAAATAAATATTAATAACTTTGATTAAACAGTATTTTATTTTACTCGTATCTTTTCAAAAGATCACATTGGTACGACAAATTACACGGCAAACAACCTAATATCCTGTCATGTTTCAGCCCAAGACAGATTTCAAAGTACGAAAAACTTCATATACACCGTTACCTAACCTGAAATACTAGATCTGCAGTTTACAAGACTAACAAAACAGTAAACAAGACTCGAATTCAAGAAGCAAAAGAACCTGCAAGTAATCGGGTATAGAAAACAAAGAAAATCAAGTGTATCTGAGTTAGGTCTTTCATTCTAGGCTATATGAAGTCGGAATCGCCACCAAAATGCGGGAGATCTGGATGAGGCCTCCCTCCGCCTCCAGGCCTCCTTGGGTCCCTGCATGTGATTATCAGATGACATTATTAATGAAGCAAAATAATTTAATTGGCTTCTCAGAAGTAGATTATTTCCAGTCAACAAAATAATTGCTCAATGTTGGATTGTAATTGTCGTGTAAACCAATTTTTCGAGGAGAAATGCAGAAGACACCCAAAGTAGAGTCTTAGAGGTTTCCCTCTTGCAAGTTTTAATTGCTATAGCAGTTTTGAGTCACATCTAACAAGTAAAAACTAGATGGGAAATGGAGAATTTCTCCAAAAACTAACAAGTAAAAATGTATGTTGCAACAAACTACCTGATAAAGCGACCTGGTTCAAAGCCAGGAACATCTGGTGGACCATATGGATCAAAACGGGCACCAGGTGGAACACCCCTGTATGAAGATGAAATAAAATCAATGTTATCTTTGCAACAGAAGAGGGCGGAGAGAGAGAGAGAGGAGACGTACGGCAGTCCTCCAGGTAAACGAGGATCCCCACCCATTCCACCAAAAAAACGAGGGTCATTAGGCCCTGCATCATAAAACATAAACAGCTCAGTTTGCAAAAGGCACAAATTGGGATTTCTATACCTGAACTGGACAAGGCCAGTCACACACCTACAAGCATGCTCCCACCAGCTCCTGCTTCGCCTCTATGATGACAGATAGGTTGATTGACGGGGGAAAACAAGATTTAGTTAGCTTTATATGAAATTTAGAATGCATGGGCAGACATGTGTCATTCACCATGACAAATCAAACTACGAAAAAGACAACCAACCTGGTTGGGTATACTCCAGCACCAGGCCCGGGGAAAAGATCACTGCCACCAACACCAGGGATTGGAGGAACCACATACCTGTTAATCCAGGCAATTTAAGAAGTAAAAATTATGTGCTAGCTGGTCAATGACTAATACTACACATATTTCTGCTGACTAGCAAAAATGCTGGCCGTACCTCGAAAATAGCGCAACCCACAATAAGGGATTTCTCCAATCGCACTACCTACTAGAGAGTATAATTTACCCTCCTATTAAGAAACTAAAAATAGAGAGTAATCTCCAGGTCTGTCTGCCCGCTCCTCCCTTAATCCCTAATCTGATTTTCATCGAGAAGATTATCAATGCAACATATAATAAGAACCTGTTTTATTAACCCCTCCCAAGAAAATCTAAAGACCAGACATTCTTCTTTGCCTTACTAGTAACCTCCAGCAAGTCACCAATAGTATTAATCATTGCGACAGCTGCTACCACTAACAACTCATCATAAAATGACTAACATAGGCCTACAAACAAATTAAATCTGGATTCCACTTAGCAAAATGGCAGAACCTCAAATAACAATGGCTTGCTTGTGGTCCACAAAACAACACGAGGATTTCCTAAAAACACATTCTTGGGAGTTTCATCTTTATTTACTCTGGTATGATCCTAGAAAGAGGGGAACTAGAGGTGTCAAAATCAGCCTATAAAATTATGAACCGCACAATCCATTAATGTTTGGGCAGGTTAATAAACCCGCTTATTTAATTAACTAGCCTCATTTTGACCCACTTAGTTCAACCCAGTTGAAGTACGTCAATGACCTTCCCATTTATTAACTCTTAACTCATTTTGACATTCTCAAATTCAGCCTGAAACACCCATTTGACACTCCTAAGGGGCACTAAAAGAAGTGATTGAGAGAGTGGAACAGAAAACAAAGTTACTGCACTTGCTTGAGAGTGAATTTATGAGGACTTCATATGAGAAAGACCAAGAGGACAAAGAGAGAGCTCTGAGCAGCTTAATGTTTTGAAGTGCTTGACAAGCCTCCTAGTTGGACGCACGGACCTGTCGCCTTTTGAGGATAGCAGTGTATTGTTTTACATTCACATAAATGGGCAAGCTCTGAGAAATACATCCTACGCTTTTTTTTTTGGTGAATATAGAGTAACAAAGACATCCCAACTTCTATCAGAAACATCCTCAAGTACCTAAATTAAAGTTGTTTTCTAATGTGAAGGATGAAAAGCCTTTTATGAGGAAATGTAAGCCTACCACCACCACAGAAACCATGGAACAAACCTGTAAAATAGGTTGTGAAGGTAGTCGGGTTGCGGTGTAGGGAGCAACTCCTCTAATGATGAAAAATTGGAAAAGTATCTTATACAGAAAGGATTAGCATAAAGCTCTCCTTAAAGAAAATTCCCCAATCTAATGTGAAGCCAAATCACTAGGAAGGGTGACGGTTTGGCTAGTTGAACAACAGTAAAAGGCTGGAGTAATTCTATATATGGAGTAATTCTTCAAATAGGAATTCACTAGGTTATTTTCTTTTTCTATTTTGAGCATGAAAAGAAAGAAATGGCCTGCCCAGGAGATTTCAAAAAGTCCAGCCTATTTTTTTAATTCACATCAGAATGCATAAACAAGGAAGCCTAACAGTCCATGCTAGTGTCAATGTAGCTCAAATTGCTAAAGGAACTATTTGGAGCAGTTGAAGAAGAGACATGGCCATCTAGGAGTCCAGATGTCTTCTCCAAAGCAAGTGGCTGACAATATAATGGACCCTTGAAATGTGTACTTGGAGATGAATAACATCTGGGGCTAGGTTGTCTACTATCAATCAGTTCATCCCTCTTGAGACCTCAAGGAAGAGAAAGAAAGTACAAAAATCAAGGTCATATGAAAAGAAGTCACAGGGAGTCAAGAGGGCACTGGTTGCTTTCCTTTATATCTTTTATCTTTAACAGCTTGGGATCCTTCCGTGCACTTCTTAACTTTTTCAAGGTAGAGCAGCATACACTCGTATCTCACAGAATATGATTACACATCGATAGAAAGTGAATTCGAAGAATTTGTTTTCTTAAGACCTGAGAATCTACTGCCTGTGTCTAGGTATAATGAGCAACATATCAACATATATATCAATAATTACTGACAGGAATAACAAGTAACTCTTTTAGTAGCATTACCCTGAGGGAAAAGAACCAGCAGGCTGATACGGGTAATCACGTTCGCGTTCAACATTAGGCTGATCACTGGGCCGACCCTTTTCAGAACTGCATACAAGGAAGCAAAATTTATGAATTAATGGACACATCACTAAACCACAAATTGAAAAACAAGCCAATTACATGTACCTTGAAGTTTGAGTAGAGGAATTTGACGTAGGAGAACCAGTATATTTGGTCAGGATTGCTTTGTTCAGTTCTCCTACCAATTTTCCCAAATTCTTGAACTGGGTGTTGTAGTTCGTCCCCCCATCCTCGACAATGTAGTCCTCAACACTGCAAATTCCAAGATGGAACCATTAGAACATGCAGGATGATATCCCTAATTAACTAGCAACTAGCAATGGAAAGGGAAAAAGATGCCTTCAGTTCCACCTTTGATAGGGGGCTATAGGGCAGGGTGGAAGGGTTGCTGAGGTAAAGGAAGGAAGTTACTTGCCTCAGTTCAAGATGAAGAGGCTCGTTATCGCCATCCCTATATGCATCTATAAGCAGCTTATTGTTCATTACAAGGCACTTCACCAACACCTTTTTGGAGCTCTTCTCAGGCTTTGAATACACAAATGCATAACAATCCTCAAATTCATTCCAATGATCAATCCCCACCTCATCTACCAAAAAGAAAGAGACACAATCATTGCAAGTATATATGACGTACACAAAGCATTCCAATTACAGAAGTTTCAAAATAAGCTGAAAATCTCAAAAACAAAAATACAAGAGGAAAAAAGTGGAAAAGGAAAATAAAAGGGATCATAGAGATATTAACAAAAAATGTAGTTTCCATCAATCTTTGACACCCACAAAGATGTACTATGAACAGACTTATATCAAGGCAGATACTCCCTCTTTTAACTAGACAAGCACAGGCTAAATCTTAAAAAGCTAAACTAGGAGAAAATTTTTGTAATGGGCAGAAGAAACACCAAATGATGACAATTCCACTCAAAATAGCAACCTAGTAAACCTGACGAGTCATTCCCAATGGTGATGGCTACAGTAACACTTAATACAATGAACATCCCACTTATATAGATACTTGACGTCAAAGATGCGCTAATAATGACCAAAACAAAGTTGACATCTACTTATCAAAAGAATAAAGGGAAAAATAGATGAAGCCGACATCTAGTCCATTGTTTTATTAATTGATCAACGAAGTTGACATATAATTTATTCAGTCATACACCATCTAGTTGCAAAGGGAAACCCCCCTGTGATTCAGAATACATAGAAGAAGCTGAAGGACTTGAGTAGCAATCCATGAAGTACACCTGAGCTTGCACTTAAATGGCTTTTGAGAAAAATGCACATGATTGACAGTTCAAGTTTGCCGTTGAACAAACTTGCAAGAGTAACTCCCACGTCAAAAACCAGAGCGCATGTAAAAAAATTGATAATTAGGCTGAATATATAATAATTCGTCTATCCCATTTTATGTGGCACCCTTTTCTTTTTAGTCCATCTCAAAAAAAATATCATCTTACTATAATAGATAACAATTTAAGTTTAAAATTCCCCTTTTACCATTAATGAAATGATTCTTAACCATACAAATATCTCAGGATTATTTTAGACCACAAATTTCAAAAGTCTTCCTTATTTTCTTAAACACCATGTCACGTCAATAAAAGAACGACCACATTCAAGTCATGTCATTGAGAATGATGAACCACGAGAAGTTAATCTGTGAAGTTGTTAATTGGCCCTGGAAAATGATTTGGAAGGCAAAAACTCCGGCAAAGGTAGCATGCTTCAGGTGGATAGCAACTTAGGAGGCTTGTTTGACTCATTATAATTTGCCAAAAAAAGGATTTACATTATGTAATAGATGCTATCTTTATGAAGGAAATCTGGACACAGTGAATCATAATTTCCTCCTTGCGAAGTATCTAGACAATACTGGGATTTATGCTTAAATATGTGTGGCATTTCTTGGGCAATGCCAGAGACTATAAAGAGTTTCTCAGTTGAATGGCAGTCCCAAAGAGTATCCAAAAAGCTGAAACAGATTCGGAGGACCATTCCACTGTGCACATTTTCGACTTTATGGCTGGTAAGGAATAAAGCTTTTCAAAGGACATAGAGATCAAATCTCAAGAATTAAGAATAGATGTATTCATAATCTATATCTAAATTGCTCGGACTCTTCACTTTTTGTGCCGCACCCATGGTAACACGACGTGGGTGTGGGTGTGGGTGTGGGATCCATGTCCGATTTGGTCAACCAATTTCGGGTACTTTGACGAAAATTGATGCAGAAGTTTGGACAGTTTTAACGATTTTTGTAATCAATACAAAAGCTAAGGTGAAATTTAAGAACACGGAATACCTTTCATATAGAAATTTTTGTGTCATGCCTTTTTCTTTAATCTCCTTTTAGGATTTTCTTCAAGTTCTCCACATGATATCTCATAATTTAGGTTTTATCACTCTATTTTTAGATATTTTAATTATTTTTAGGCGAAATCCCTCGACCCGTACCCATACATGGATCCATATCCCCGAATCTTAAAAGTTAGATCATGAAGGATCCGATCTCTAGACCCGCACCCGTATCGGACACCCGCACCCTTGTCCGAGTAACTTAGATATATATTATTGGTTGTAAATACAGTTCTACTAGACCTGCATCAGTTTACGGATTTCCTGGACTTTGCTAGGAGAAGGTGACCTACTATACCTTTTGATGGGTCAACATAAACCACAAGAAAGAAAATCTACTAGACCAAATTCAATAGAGAAAACATGATGATGTGGATGAAGAGGATTAGAATCAAAGATCAAAGTTACATCATCAGTCAGAGCTTCACAGAAATTTTGTCGGAGAAACCTTTAAATAAACTACCAAACTCATGATCTTCAGTTTGTAAGCTCCAAAATTGAGCTTCCACGTTCCTTATACAGGCTCGAAAAAGAGCTTCAACACTTCCTATTACCAATTACTCCACCAGTTCCAATCAAAATATTCCTTGAGGCAGTTTCCATTATAAAACAGAGTACGTGTCATAACTTAAGGCTTCTTATGGTGCTAGTTTCCCTATAAAGTTCCTCTATTCATCTTTACAAATAAAAGGTAACCGATTTCCAGTCTTTAGCAATAGGAAATAATATACTTTAAAAGCACTAATCATTGACCAAAGCCGTAAGCTTCTATAGGAACAATCAGTAAGCACTCAGCTTTCCAACTTTGATCCTATGAAAAGAAATTCCCAAAACAAAAACTCTCATTTTTCACGCACCTCAACTAATTCCACGGAATACCTGTACAACCAGTAACAGGTAACCCTGTCCAAGAATCACCTAGTGTTTTTGCCTCCAATGGAATCCATTCTAAAAACTCTTATTCACATAAATCCTAGTCGGAATATCAAAAAAAAAAAAAAAAAAAAAACAAACCCAGAACCAAAATCAAATAATACCAACACCTTAACCATTATCCCACCTACCCAGATAAACGCCCTACCACCCCCCACCCCCAACCCACAAAAAACCCCCCAAAAACTCAAAAATAAAGGAAAAATTCAGAATACCCATAACTTTAAATTCGATAATAGGGCAAATAAAGGTACCAGTTGATGAGGAAGACAGAGCATCATCGGTGGAAGCGGAAGGGCCAGTGGCATGCAGAACAAACCCAGAAGCAAGGAAGGCAGCGTGAACAGCAAACGCTAGCTTGTCGTGGGGATTACGAAAAGTGGGTCTTGCAGCCCGTATCACAGCCATAACAGATTGCTCCGTAGCCATTGTTATGGAATTGATGATGATCAGAAGAAAGAAGCTATGTTTTTGGCCTTTTGAACTGAGAGTATTTAGTGCTCGAGGAAGAAGAAAATTCGCGCATCTTCGTTTTTCAGATTTAGTTTTTTGTTTTAAAAAAACCAAAATAATGAAATTAATTTTTTTTTTCCATGGGGTATTATGTTGCTGTTATTTAATTTCAAAATCCAACTCAAAAGAAGAACTCTTTAAAAATAATTTAAAAGTAAATTATTTATAATTCTTATTTAAATTAGAAAAGACTATCTCTAATCAGGAAAAAAGAAAGAAAATATTTACTCCAAAAAAAATTACTGCAACTTTCTTTTATATTTATTCTTTCTTTTTAAAAAAGATTCTTAAATACTTTATATTTTGTATCAAAATAGTTTTCACAAAAATAATGAAAAAGATTAATAGTAAAAAAGTAGAGTTTTTTTCTACTCCAATTCTCATATGGACAGAGGGATGCGAAATAGTTTAAATGTTTTTAAACTTTAAAAAAAGATTTATGTCCGAACAACACCAATATCATCTTCTTGGACACTAAAAATTTTCAATAAGCTCATTTCGTCACCTTCAAACTTTAAATTATCTCAAATAGCAATTAAATAATGAATAATTACACAATGAAATTAAACTTCCACCTATATTAGAACTATAATGACACAACTCATCAACTAATTCTTTTAAGATGATCAATAACAATGTCAAAGCTTCACATGTTAGAACAAAACAAAGAACATATTATTTATTTTATTTCTAAATTGGTTACAACTACAATAATATTGTAGTTGTCACGATAGAATTATAGTAAGAGTTATTTGAAAATTATATTATCTGCTTTATTTGATTAGACATGTAATTACTTGGCGTAACTCCCTACTGTTACATAAATAGCCCAAATTGTTGATCAAAAATGATACAAATAGAATATAATTTTTTTAATTGATATAAAAAATAAGATTAAAAGAACAATATTAAGAAAATAGACTCCATGAAGATAAAAATATTTAAGGTCTCTCATCAATTGGCTTTAGACTACAAACCTCGTTTAACCACCCTGAGATAGACAAAAATTGCAATAACAATCCCTTAATGATCCTAATTTTCATTATTGGAATGATGGGTGTCCAATAAATATTTTCACTTATCTTAATTTTTTTTAACTGGCAAATAAAATTAGAGACATCACATTATATAAAATAATATTGATGAAAATCACTTCATTTAAATTCATTTCAACTTAGTATCATATAAAATAAACATAAAATTGAAGCTACTCTGAGAAGACTAAACATCTGGAAGATTACAAGAAAGTATAGGACCTAAAAATAACATACAAAACCAAGCAAAAAAAAAGAACTAATTGATCATATCATCATGTAGATACTCTTTGTAAAACATCTATATTTTTATTTAACTTTTATACAACAAAAATTCCAAAATCTTTACAATTTTCTACCCAAAGGGGGTTGTAATAATTTTTCTAATATCCACTTAAATTATCACACTTTTGATGATGAAACACTAGGAGAACTAGGTTGCACATTATTATTCTTCCTTCTAGTTGCTCTAATATAACAAAATATTGCCACAAAAAATGTTGTTGCTAATCCTCCAAGAATAACTCCACCTCCAAAAATTGACTTGTCAATTGAATGATGATGATTGTGTTCATTAATCTGGATTTCATCATCATGATCTTGATTAACTTCACTAATACTCTCTTGTTGATGTGGAGAACCAACTAATACTTCTTTGGGAATAATAACAATATTATTATTATTACTAATTCCCTTTTCTTCTCCTTGATTGTGTTTTCCAAGTTTTCTAATTGAAGGTGATGGACTAGGAGAAGGGGAATTTTCAAGATTTATTGAATTTTCATTAGCCATGGCTAATGACACAAATGATTGTGTTAATATCAAGAAAAGAAGAAGAAGAAATTTAGCCATAATTGTGTATTAATCTTGAAATCTTGATGATTTTTTTTGCTTGTTGATCTTTAATGCAATGTGTTGATGAACTTATTTATATAGATCTCATAATTATGACCATGTGGTTGGATGGAAAGTTCCATTTGTCTTTTATTATATGGTTCTTTTTTTTAAGAATAATTTAATTGTTGTTATGAAATTGTCTGCAAAGTAGGGAAAATCAAAGAAGATGCACGTGAAACATATAAAATATTTGGAATACCAACTGGATTAATTAATGAAGGGAACATGATGTTTCTTTGTAATGTTTGTGATGCATTTATTTTGAAATATTTTTAGGATATGATGGTTGATTGTTCTATTACAGTTAATTGATTTTTTGATTCGTGAGTAAATTTATTTTTAAGTATAAAATAGTAAAAAGAAATATAAAGACATATGAATGTCGATAGCTTATAAAGGAATGTTGAGTTTATTTGTGCATGTCTCGATAATTTCATTAATATTTGTTATGTTATATCAAAGTAGATATTGAGTAATTATGCTAAGACAACTTCTTTTATTGAAATTTGAATCTCAATCTCCAAATTAATTTTCATTCATTTGATGTTATAGTTGACTATTAGACCATACAAACAACAATAACAACAATATATTGAGTTTAATTTTAGGAGTGGGGTTTGAAGAGGATAAAATCTACGTAGACCTTAATTATCACTACCTCATAAAGATAGAAAGAATATTTCCGGAAGACCTTCAACTCAAATATATCAACTCCAAAAGCAAAAAATACTAGATACAAAAATAACTATAGTAGAAAGCATTTAAAAATGCATAAATACAATATAAGCAACAAAATAAGTAACGTCCAATAATAGCACAATATATAATGACACGATTATACCACTCCTATAATTCTACTATATCATAAGGCAATACATCATCAAACCCCTACTAAGTTTACTAGCCTTTTACCCTCGTACACGACTATTAATCTACGCTCCTAAATATTTTTACTCTGAAATATTATTCAAGGTGTGGTTAGTTTAATGGATGGTGCAAACTTCAATAAAAGTGTAGTTGAATCTTTTGTTGGGGAGTGTGGCCTTCCCTAGTTAGTTTTTTCAATTGACATCTTCCTAACAGCTATATCTGATAGTTAAAATTAATAATTTGACAGTTGTAGTCTAGAGAATGCAGAAAGAAACTGAGATGAAGGTTCTACATTAAACATTAATGAAATGATCAATTATGTTGTAACATCCCTAACCTAGGGGTTCTTGTTTCAAGGTAAAGGCTTAAGCTTCCATTTACTTTAGATAAAGAGACAAAGGAGATAAGCTTGATCAAACCAAGTCTATGTAATTTCAGAAGTGTTGTATACTCTCTCTCAAATAATACTTTACTGTGTTTAATACTCCCTCGGTTTCCTTATGGGTCCTTAATATATGTCATTTCATAATATTAATGCATAAATTTCACTCTTCTTCCTATTTTGCTCGTGATAGTTAATGACTTTGAAATATATACTCTTTGACCAACTAAAAAGACAATTACTATTAAATAAAGACAAAATGGTAAACTCACCTTTTCTCTTAATGCAAATATCATCTCAAAAGATGACATATAAAAGGGAACAGAGGGAGTAGGAGAGAGTCTCTCCGTCCATCTTTATTTGTCCTTTACATTATTTTTAGATATCCAACAATATTTGTCCAATTTATAAATCAAGAGATAATTTTACACTTAGTTTCTAATTTACACTTAATGATAGTTATTTTTCTATTACATTTTTCAAGACATCGTATTTATTACTTCCTCCATTCACTTTTACTTGTTACTATTTCACTTATCGAGGTCAAACTATATGAACTTTGACCAACATTTTAAAATTTATTTTTTCATAATATTAGTATGAGAAAGATTGCATCTTATAGCATTTTCATATAGTTTTCAACCATCTAAATTTTAGATTTTAAATATTAAATTTAGCTACTTCAATTTATATTTGAACTTTAGTCAAGTTGACCTAGAAAAGTGAAACATTGACAAGTAAAAGTGAACGGGAGTATATTCAAAGGGTAATTTGGTAAAACTATCCCTTTCATTTACTAATTCTTAATCTCTATGCTCATTTACTAATTTTTAGTCCATGTGCTAAGTTAATAGGGGACAAGTAAAAATGAAGGAAGAGAATAATACTTGTCCATTTTATAAAATCAAGATATAATTTTATACTTAATTCCTTATTTATCCTTATCATTAATTATAATTATTTTTCTATTACATTTTTTAAGACATTTTATTTATTATATTCAAAGCGTAATTTGGTAAAATTATTCATATTATTTATTACTTCTTAATCTCTTTATCAAATCAATAATAGACAACTATTATTGGACAATGAAAATAACTTGTCCGATCAAATTTTTGACAAAGCTAAAAGGTGTTTTATTTGTAAGATAAAAAGTATCTATCAAAAAAAATTAGTTGAAATGCTTAGTTAAAACTTTACAAACACACACACAAAAAAAGTACTTTTGAGTAATCACATTTTATAAAATAAAAATATATTCTTATTGAATTATCAATTACTCAATAATTCAATATAAAAAATTAAAATCGAATTAATAATTCAATAATTAAAAATCGATAACTCGATAACCTAATAATATTGAATTAATAACATTTTATCAGATTAATTTTTGCACACCTCTAATTCAATGTGGTAAAATTTAGATCTCAAGTCACATTTATACAAAAGAAATTTATGTATAGTACACAATACATTGTATCTATTAATTTAGTGTAAGCATTGAATGCAGATAATTTTTTTTAAAAATTTAAGATCAATTAATTTTCAATATAAATCACGAAAATTGAGTAACTTATAACCTAATAATGAAAACATCCAACATTAGTAGGTATAATAGAATCTCCAACATTAGTAGGTATAATAGAATCAAGAATCAAAAAATATTTGCAGATTGTTCATTTCCTCGATCAAAAACATAAATTGATAAACATCATGTCTTTTAAAAACACTACAAAGACTCGATGAATATCCAGACAAGAATCAAATGACAATCTAATTTAATTAAATAATGATTTCTCTAGTCTCATTATCAATATACTATATCTCATATGATGTTTTGGAAGTGAATTTTTGATCTGAAGTTTATAAATTTAAAATTTTAGCGTTTGAAGTCACTAAAATCTAAATCAATACATAAATTTACATAAACTTCTCAAAAGAAATACATAATTTAAATTAAAATTATTAAATTCTGTCGAACTGATCAATAGATTCGTCCCTTGTCAAAATATTTCACTATTTTGATAATTGTTTACTTAATATTGAAACAGTGTATCAGACAAATCTTTAGGGTGTGATAATGAAGAGACATAACAAGCAATTTATAACATTTTTAGTCAAGGAAAGAATAGTTTGAATCCTTTGTTTATGGATCCATCTAATAGGAAACACACTATGTACAAAAAAAAAAAAAAGAAAAAAAGAAATGGACTGAAGATGCCATAATAATTTCATAATATTAACTACTTGTTGCATGTCTCAACACTGTCTCATCTTCCATTAAGAAAAACTTATTGCATATATATATAGGATGTAGCTTCAATTCAAATTTTGTATTTATTTTTTTTTTAACAAAAATCATCTCATATGAACATGTGCTAATGCTAATTATTTTTGTTGAAGACTCAATTATGCACATAGCAAAATTAGTGAACATGGACCACTTTAATAATGCATCTTATGATAACCTATCAAGTATACCAAAATTTGGTGAAATGAACTAAGCCAAAAATTGGAATTAAATGATTAATTCATGATTAATAGGTTGAGCTGATAATTAAAAGCTACCAGCTGACAAATTATATCAAAAAGGAAGCAAAGTGGATCCTTCATTGCACCAACCCAATTTTAGTTGAGGAAAATTAGACCAAATATCATTATTAAACCCCCTATATTTTATCTCTAAAATCTTTTATCTAGTATCAAAGTTTTTTTTTTTAAAAAAAAATTTACCATCGATTGTGGGACTTGATATTTTTCTGATGAGGGTCTTTTGAAAATAATTTTTCTATCTTAATGAGATAGTAGTGAGGTCTGCGTATATCTTACCTTTCCTAGCTTTCATTTCTGAAATTCCACTGGGTATATTATTGTTATTGTTTTAATTTAGCATCGGTCGATTAAGCATTTGTAATACTTTTTGTTGTGTTTAACATTCTTGGATAAATAATGAATAATCATTAATAAGAAAATATTTAGCAACAACAAAAAAGGGTTATTAATGTTCAAAGGGACACTTTGATCCTCTTCTAATACTTGAATTAGTAGAAGGTTGGTCTCTCTTCTCCTTTTTTATTGTCATTTTTCACTTTTCGAAATCAATTTAACTAACTTTTCAAGTTAAATTAGATTACGTTTAATTCAATAATATAAAATAAAAAAATAGATATTTCAAATCTATACAAAAAGTACTATAAATTACAATTTCATATCAATTTTAATAAAAAATACAACTTAAATACAATGTTAGTCAATGTTCATGTTGTTTCTTAGAAAGTCAATCTGACTAACTTTCAAAAATAATTAGACTACATTAATATGATATTTAAAAACAAAAAAAATTAAGATATTTAAAAACTATACAAAAGTTAGAAAATCATATAATAAAAAACTATGACAACTAAAAAAGAATAAAGGACTATCGAGGAATTATTAGAGAAGAGAAAAACAATAATTTATGCACCAGCTGAATCTTGAACCCGGGTCTGTACCGTGGAAGAGTAATCTTCTACCACTAGATCACTGGTGATACTTGTTAATAAATTTTCAGCAGTCTTAATTATTTGCAATCTTCATATTCGCAAAATCCATTATCACCATATCATAAAGAGAAGGGGGAGAAGTGGCAGAAGATGCCGGAAGGAGTGCAGTTAAACGGCGAATCGACTGTCTTGAAGGCCGGAAGAAGTGCTGTTAAACGGCGAATCGACTGTTTTGAAGGCCGGAAGAAGTGCAGTTAAACGGCGAATCGACTGTTTTGAAGCTCTGTTTCCAGGTGAACTTTATACCTCTCTTTCTTATTCGCTTCCTTAATCTGTTTCCTGTTTTTGTTTACTTTTTTTTTTTAATGTCTGGAATGCTCTTATTGTCCTTTAATAATCAAAATAAAAAAAGCCCTTTCAATTGCTTTAATTGGTAGAATTACATAACTGATGCAAATAATCTGAGATTGAAGCTCAGCTGTTTGATATTAAGATATACATGGAGATAATATCTCAGATAGTTACTCAACTTAGCGTAATTCGTTTTTATGTTTTGGATTTGCGGTAATGGAGTCAGACTAATATGGATTTGCACTGGGAAGGACCCGTTCGGGATGGTAGGAGCAGCCTCATGCACTGTACCACATCCTTTTGTAGTAACTGGGGTGAATTGATATTGGCAATGGAAAAGCATCTTTCTTATGTAATTACTGGGGAAAATAGTTAATGATAAAGAATTAAATCTTGTTCATTTGAGCCAAAGTAACTCTTTACGAGGTCTGATCGATGTGGAGAAAATAGGAATCCTAAATTAATGATTTAAAGGGTGGTGGCATTGGTGGGGGTGGTGTTGTTGGTTGTAATTTAAATGCCTATATATATAGTGTATCAATTTAAACGTTCTAAATTGCATTCTACAGCCATGTTCCATCATGAAGTTTTGTATCTTCTGTTTACAGGAAGAAAATGTCTCTTCTCAGTTCATCATTCATAGTTTCGGTACCCCATCAGAGTGTCTCTTCGTCCCACACAATTTCAGGGGAATCCCAACTCTTCCTCTTGACCAACTTCTCTTCCCTTAATCTAACAACCACCACCACAATAACCAATGTTCCTTACAGAAGGTCAATAATTAGGATGGGTGGTGGTCCAAGAACGTATCCCGGAGGTGTCTCAAAGTGGCAGTGGAAGCGTATGCAAGCCAAGAAATCTAAGCAGCTCCTTAAGGCCCGATTGGCTCGGGAACGCCAAATATACGAGATGAGAAAGCGGGCTGAGCTGAAAGCTGCTGTCTCTGAGCTTGAGAGGCCTTGGGAAGTGGTTGAAAAGGCACCTACTTTATTCTCTGTGGGTGCTGATGAGCATTTGAGAGTCTTGGCAGATCGGTTTCAAAAGCCTGGAGGGTTTGATATGTGGTCTGACAAAGATGGGCCAGAATTGTTCAAGTCTGAAGATGGATTACCCTCTGCAAGATTTTTCCCCAAGGGAGTTGTTCATAGCATTAAACCCTATGGAAACGCTGAGAATGCTGTTGGTGGTTTTGATGAATCCTCGAATTTGGGTTCAGATTCTCAAAGTGAAAGTGATAGGAAGGTGAGGATGAAGGGTAATAGACACGAACAAAAAAATTCAACAAAACTAAGAACTGTATCCAATAGAGAAGGAAAGGAAGGTTTAGTTTCTAATAAAGTGTCAAAAGATGGCGCCAATCACACGGGCATGCAAAATAAGTTCAGGAAGAGCACAAATCAGAGGAAGTTATCTGGCCATGCTGAAAGATTTAATTCAGCGGAAGCTGGGACGTCGATGTCTAGAGTAAAGAATAAGGGTCATAGACCAGCTAGTGATGAAGAGCATGGAAGGTTTAATCTGGTAGACATGTTTGATGATTTAGATTCTCCAGTGTTTGAACTGAGTTTGCAAAACGATGGAAGTTACGAGCTTCAACCAGACAATTAAGAGTTCTGATGTATACAAGCTCAAATTTGGTAGCAAGAATGTGTAAATCATCTTTGTTCATATGTATACTTTTACATCTTTTAACTATTCACTGATTAAATTTACATCGGGAACTAATAAGAACTATTGGTTCAGCTTGTTAAGCTTTTGTAGGATTCAAAAGGATTGACAACTTATCTTGAATTTGATCCTACAATTGCTTATGATTGCCAACAGAATCCTTGATTACTATCCCTGCCTCTCCCTCAAGGTTGTGAGGAGGGAAGAAATAGTTTGCTACTTTTGTATCTTCTTCTGCTATTGGTTTCAAGCAATTTGAGCTTGTTGTGAACCTTCCATTTAGTGAGTGGTATTCCAGATCCAGGCTTTCCGATTTGAGATTGGGGACCCCCCATTCATTTTGGGTAAGTGAGTATCGATATATAACAGTTTACTTTCAGATGATTTCATGTTATTTTCTGTTTGAAGTATATATGTTTTTTGTTGACTAGGAAGTTCTTCAATTTGTTTGTTTGAGTGCTGGAATGATAATTTCAACTTTTCTTGTCTATTGTCGAGGTTGTTTGGTTTAAAACCAGCTGAATATCAAATTGCATAACTCATTGGTTCACAGTATGTGGACGTGGAAGAAGTATGCTATATGCAGTGCTATTTTACCAGTCAACAAATCACTAGTCTCTTGGTTCCGTGATCATTTCTTGTTTTACTGAATAGCAATATGTACAAGAACCAAACTTAAAGTAAGTTGGCAGTGGACTGGACACCAAAGCCAAACACTATGTTACCATCTCATCCTCCTCATAACTAGTTATAACTAGTCTATATAACTTCCTTTCTAATTTTGAACTGCTTAGTCCTCTACACACTACATCCAGGATACTTGTCTAACGATCATCGCTGCTGACTTCTGAATCCCTTGAAAAATCTGTAGTATTTCTTTTCTGCCAGACCCAAAAAAGCCATCTAGCAAGCACTGTTTTATGTAGTTCAACTTCTGACCTCTTCCTTGCATTACAATCTCAACCCATGTCATTCCTCCTGCCAGTTTAATACCGGCTTGTGTATCCCCTGCCATAGTAGCAACTTATTCTAGATTTCAGCAGTCACAGAACAGTTTGAACAAAGAGTCTATAGTCTCTGGTTCTGTGTTGCAGATTGGGGTTACTAAAACATCAGTGATCCCCCATTTTGCAAGTCTGTCACTTGTAACTTGTTAATAATCTTCTATGTGCTGCTAGGTTAAAAAACAACTAGTCACCTAGTCACAAGTTGTTAAAAACCAATTTACTTCGGGTAACTTTTAGGAATCCCCTCTCATCACTTGATATAGCTTTCTTGATTGAGGAGGAAGGCCAGTCTAGCCATTGATTCATACAATCCTGTATCTTCAATGTATAGTCTTCTTTTGATGATTTTCTGAACCACTCAAGATGCTTGCATTGGTTTAGTTTCAATTATTAGGCCTCTCTACCCATAGCACTCATGGACCCATTGTATCCAAAGTTGATCCTCCTCCTTGCATAGGTTCTATAACAGGTTGCATATGGCTGCCTTGTTCCATGTATAGACATTCAACACATTGAACCCTGCTGCATCCCAGGACAACAAACTTTATCTCACGGTAACAATGCGTTCCTTGACGTTTCAATACCTCTTTTCCAAAGAAATCTTCTACATGTATCTGCAAGGGTGACCGAGTTGGTCGAGCAGGGGATCTCCCGAATAGGGGCTCTCAATTTTTGGAGTTTCACCCCCTATTTGGGATTCTCAAGTTTGAAACCCCCAACATGCTTCCTTAGATGAGTTTATCACGGGGCTTGCCTAGTGCGATTTATTTTTCCTATGTGGTTTATGGGTTATTATACTAGAGCAAGGTTCCCTTTTCATCAGAAAAGGAAAACTTCTAAATGTTGCTTCTATCAATTCCAGTATGCTCTTTTAGTAGCACAAAAACTTGACCACTTAGTTTTATAGTAAAGAACACTTTCTTGAGCAGCTATAGCCTTCTAGGTAGAATAGGTGCTTTGCAATCCAGGAGTTGATTGTACCAATCATTTTCTGATAGAGATTGACACTGGACAATGGATATTCTTTTGCTACTCAAAAGGTACTCCCAAGTACATGATAGGGAGTTCTCCCTCATCAACCCCATGCACCTCTGTAACATTAGGTTTTGGCCTAACTTATACCCTAAAAGCTAGCTCAAAGGGAGGAGGACTGCCCAAGCCTTATAAATAGTTTATCCATGTCATTAACCACCAATCTAGTACTTTTGTCATTCTTCACAACCTCTAATATGTGTTGCAACACTATCTGACCAAGGCCTCCAAAATAGATAAGAGGTTTTCAACGGCAACAACAACATACCGGTGTAATCCCATAAGTGGGGACTGACAAGGGTAAGATATACATAGATTTTACCCCCTATCCAATCTTTGTAGGGTATAGAAGTTGTTTTTGATAGATCCTCTGTTCAAAAGAAAACAAATCAACAGAGATAAGATGTTATTTTGTTGGCTATTTTTACTGCTAATCCTAGGTAATTTTTCATTTCTATCTTGACTTGAGACTTTATAGGTAAGGACAATTGTCCCATTCTCATCTTCTTGTTAGGAAAATGCCCCCATTCTTTACCTAGATCCCTAATGGCCACAAATCTCTCTTTAATATCTTGGGTTATTTGATCGTTGATTAGAGTTAGGTAGGCATTAGTAATATAAAGATAAATTACAAGTGAATCTGTGTTTTTTTATGTCGGGATTAAGGTTTTAGTTATTCATGTATTAATTATTTCATCCTGTATAAAATAATATATAGATTCTCTTATAACTTATACAAGTATTAGCTATGCGGATTTTTAAAGTGCAAATCAGGCACCATGTTAGGTATGTTGAATCTCATATATAGCAAAAGAACGCTACCAAACAACGTATTACGTATTTTTAAGATATAAATAACTCAGTCCTAATCAATTATCGAAGACATGAATATGGACCGACCGCTATCTACTTGACATAAAAAAAATAATTTGAAGGATTTGATTCTTGATATGACGAGCAAAGATTTCTAGAAGTAGTATCTTGCTAAAAATAAAAAATAAAAAAGCCAAGTTTATAACTTCAATAAAGGAAAATTTATAGGAATCACAATCCTCAGGGATTGGCCTGGTGGCAATTGACTTGAGCCTTAGGGTTTTACCCCCTTTCAAGGTCTCAAGTTCAAACCTCACTGGGTGCAAATAATTTCTGAGGGCCATCGGATTGGGTAAAACCTAAATTAATCGTGGTGCACTTGCGAAAACTCCTTGCCGAGGGCTTGTGCACCCTTGGGATTAGTAATCAATTTTTTTTTTTACAGGAAGAATCACATACTATTCATTAATTTCGAATATTTCTTACTTTTTTAATAAATTTCTAAAATCCCTTTTTTCCATAAATGCCTGATACACTTCATCTTTTTCCCACAAAACCCTCTTTTTTCAGCTAAAATTTAGTTCCTTGTTGCATTATCTCTTTCATCGGTAACCTGGCTCTTCCTTTTTCCTCTTCCATTTTCGATCGAGTACTCCATGAAATTCAGACCTACACATACATAATCTTCTAACGATGAAGAAAAAAGGAGAAATCAAATCAAACAAGGACGAATCTTCAAGTTCAAAATCCCCCAGATCCAAAAATCTCAAAAAACAAATCTTCAAATTCAAAATCCTCCAGATCCAAAAATCTCAAAAAAAAAAAAAAATCGAAGAAGAAAGATCATCTTCAAGTTCAAAAATTCCCCAAATCCAAAAATCTCAAAAAAAAATTCGAAGAAGAAAGCTCATTGGGACATAAAATAGAATTGTTCACAATTTTTTTTTATGGTGATTCATTAGATATGGTGATTCATTGGGATATAAAATTGAGTCAAATATGTTGCTGGTTCATTGGGACTATATGGGCTATTTTATTAGGAAAATATAGTGACTCATTTCAAAACTATGAATTGTTCACAACTTTTTATGGTGATTCATTAAATATGGTGATTCATTTATATATAAAACCGAGTCATATATGTTGTTGATTCACTAGAATTGTATGGATTGAATACAGTGATTCATTGAGACACTTTTACTAGTTGTTATACGTTGATGATTCATTGGGTGCATCATACAAGGATGATACACCAATGAATCATATTAATGGGTTGATTCATTGAGACAAT
>JAABOM020000110.1:5310746-5326065 GCA_011800125.2 Solanum clarkiae | reverse complement strand
ATTATACGTGAGAATAAGATGAGGGAAAAAATAATAAACAACAAATTAATCTTTCCAGCAAACACTTTACAACATCTTCCTTGTCATGCAAACAAAATATTGGATCGTATCTTTTTCTCTTTCACGTTTCTTTAATTAGTTGGAATTAGCATATCACAATTGAGGGTTCAATTGCAATTATCTCAGGATCTCAAACTGACGTGATTGCTATCCATGCTAACTTTTTGGTGGGAGAACCTTAATTATAACCCAAATAACAACTAATATGAAAATATAAGAATTTAAAGATGTGGCAACAAATTTAAATACGAAATAGAGTTGAGTTATGATAAACTCAAAATAGAAACCTAGATAGTATAGAAATTAACAAAGTCTAAATATTTTAACCCAAAAAAAATTAAATAGTATAGAAATTAACACCCACCGAAAGACATTGTACCAAACCTCTAAGTATCCAACATCAGGGGACAACTTTAAAAATCATAACAATAATAATCTAAAATGCCTTGTCTAAAGACAAATGGACTAAGAGAAAGGTTGAATGCATGGTAGCCTGAACAAGCTGGCTCACCCTTTAATTCAGTAACTCATTGCTCTCCTAACAGAGGTCTTTCAATAGCCGCCTGAAGATGCCCTGTACTCAATAAAGAAAGAGAAAATGAAATATGGTACATATAACAATAGTGTACTGGTAGAATCACACAATTATTCCAATAAGCAAAATATGAATACAGGTAATCATAATATACTACAACCACACGTACCGAAAACATTAACAAGTTATCAGTTTATATTTTATATACAGTTCACAACGTCAATTTCAAATACACAATCAATAATAATTCTATCATAGAACACGCACTCAAACCATTAGCATGTCAGAATATGACATCCAATCCAATGATGTGTTAGAACGTGACATCTAATCTAATAATATGTAAGAATGTGACATCCAACAATAATATGTTGAAATGTGACGCTCAATTCACAATCGTAATGTTTACAACTTGCATAATCAAATAACAGGTTCATTGTATGTAATTGTTCATAAAGTTATTTCTTTAGGTACATTTGTCTTTCTCAATTCATTACGTGCAGGCACTACTAATAGTGCAATTAACAAGCACATATATGACATACGAAAATTCAAATCATTACATACCTCAAAACAAGTCCTGAAAATTTTTATAGAATTGGAGTTTTCCCTTTTTCCAATGCCTTGACTTGTTGATCAAAAATATCCAGATTATATCAAAATCTAATTAGACCTTAGCCACTTTTATGACCCCCTAATTAGGACTTCTTTTCACCATTAATTTTAGGCAAAAACCTTTCTTTAAGAGAATTCTCCTAGATTAATCTAACGTCTAGGAATCAAATTACGCGTCAGATGTCATGCCCCGGGAGGATACCCTAGATGTGACTGGCACTTGGAGACTATTGCTAGCTCCCAAGCGGACCACTCAGTCTCTTTGCCATCGTTCAATCAATTCATCAGCGGAAAAGAAATGATGCAATGAATTTAAATGCTATCCTATCAGTGGGCTCATACTATCAACATCAGTTTATCACAAGAAAATAAAATAGATAATGAAAATCTCAATATAAAGAAAAGGAGTATGAGGGAAAAGAACTCTCGGCATCAACATCAACATCTATGTCTATGTCTATGAAGCCTCTATACTATCGTCTAAGACAGTACCATGATAGGCCATGGCTACCAACTATTAAGTAAAAGACTATCCAATCATAAAAATAACTATCTCTGAATGCTGGGGAGGACTCACCACTGTCAAGAATGAAGAGCTCTGAACCTCAACGATCGTGCTGCTGAAGTCTTCGGTCTATCAAATCAGCATCATAAAATGGTGCAGTGCCAGAGGGGCATTATTACGTAGAATGTACTGTATGTAAAACGGGCTAAGAAAAAGAAAATAGTTTAATCATCACCCATCCATCACTCAATCTCACCTCAGATATAAAGGACAAGACTCTATCACTTCATTAGCTATCAAACATCACACATTCACATCACAATGGAGTTCTATCATCATGAAACCTATCTAGGAGTTTCTATAATCAACAACGACTACCTATGAGCCGGTAGAGATACAACGAAGAGATGTCGTTGTCACATTTGTTCAGTACCTTGCCGGGATAAAGGACGAGTCTGTCGGTGAATCCAAAAGTCTGTCAAGTCCCCTTTCGGGATAAAGAAAATACTCGTTTTCACGGTTCAATCCTCTCCTATGCTGGTCACGTAGTTAATAGGCTCGAGTGGGACTCATTCTTACCAATTTTGGTGCTAATACTCCTCCTAGGACTCAACATGCTCATAAATCTATCAATCCTTCAAGAACTCTTATCACCCAACCTCTACGGGCAAGATTATCTATCCAATCTAAGGGAACTATACTCATTCAACTCTATCAACAATAATTTCAGCTATCACAGTCATCAACACGCCCAATTCAGGACTCAAATCAGTCAGACATCATTTTCAGACATTCAAGGCTCTAGTTATTCCCTAAGTTCATTATTCAAGTCATTATGGAGAGACACTTGAAGGACCAAGTCACAATCACATAGTAGTAAATATATACAGTAAAAGTTGAACATGATGATCATCAATTTATGATATGAAATTATATTTTAAGGGGGTTAAAAACCAAGAATTTCAAGATATGATACAAGAATTTAAAGCAATTATTCAATAATTTAGAGTAATTATCAAGAAACCTTCAAAAACTCATAAATCAAGATTTAATCATGAATTTGTTATCCTAAATCTATTTTGGCATATGGGAGATCAATCTCATACTTTTGGGTAGCCTTTACATACGTGGGAACGAAGAATCGTTGAAGCACTTTGAATTCTCCTCTGAAACCCTCACTTTCCTCTCCTCTTCTTTTCTCTAGCTTAGCGTAGAAATAAGCTTAGAATATTTTTGGGTCTTAAAACCCTCTTTCGTACAAAATATACTTCAAAAACCGACTTGGGGATATAAAAATATATCGGGAAGGATGAAATTGCCCTTTCCGAATTAAATGAAAAAAATTGTCTTCCCCATGCGCACTAGTGTAAATATACACTTTTTCATGAAATTTCGATTCCCGTCGAATTTTTGGAAAACAACAAAATGTGGTTCCGCGTCCTCTCCGCCCGCGTCGCGGAAACCTCACTGTTTTAAGCTCACTTTGGAAAAATTAATTTGCATTTTTTTGCGTTAAAGCCAAGTTGAGACCATTTTCCGACTCAATTTTTCGTACTAATCGCAAATCTGTTCTCGGGTTTTCCATCAGACCTTGGGAAGACACGTTGTGCTCACGATCAAGTTTAGGAACGTTTTGGTAATTTCACAGGATGTTACATCAGAGAAATGATTAACTTATCTTTATCGATAAAACATGTAAAAAATCAAAGAAAAACTACCCTAAGTATTTCTCAAGAATGATGTGGGAGAAATAAAAATGATTTTGGGTCTTTTGTGACTAAAACCTGTGACTGTCCTGCCAAGGCACTTATTGGGAATAACTCATTGTGGCGGATTATACGAAGTCAGAAACTCGAGATTTGCATCACCAACCTCTAGTTCATAACACACCCTCTAACTCTGATGTTTTAAAATTAACCGTTTGCGCCAAGCTCAATTTTGAGAATTCGACTCGCCCCAATTTGATTTTTTAGAGCCATATAAGCTCCTTATTGTTTCGACTATTAATTGAAAATGTCGAACTAATATTTCAGATCCCAATTCATTATTGGATTAACCCAAACCTCTCCCAATTCAAATTTCATTCAAGTTTAACGGAGATTCTAAAATTTTCAAATTACTGCTCGAGAATTTTTTGCCCCAAATTCTTTTCTCATTTACTTATCCACAATGATGGGAACGGATGGTTGCAAATTACCTAAATCATTGCAAGTCAAACATCTAATAGGAAACAAAAAAGAAAGGAAAAATAAAATAAAATGAACCAAGTGGGATAGTATTAATTTAATGTGGAAGATAGATACATGAGAGATTTAAAAAAAAAAAAGGGGGGTGGGGTGGGGGGAAGAGGTAGGTGTTGTAATCAAGTGTCTTTTAAGTTGATAACCATTATTTATTTATTTATTTAAAATATCGTTTCAAGTTTAAATAAATTTTGAATATTCAAAAATTTTTTGTTTCAAGAGGTAAATTAAGAATTTAAGATGAATAAAGGAAAAAATAGTAAAGTTAATTAATCTACTAATAATTTCTTAATTTATATGTAAAATAGAAAATATTCATCTAATATGAAATAAAAACAATATATTATTTTTATGGATTGCGTAGAGATGTGTATTGGCCAACTTTAAAACAACCAATTTTCCAAATAGTAATTAGTAAGTTATTTTTTTTTCGTTTATTTAATTAAAGTACATCAAAATTTTAGTTGGTTATCATTTTCGTATATATTGATTTTTTTTTTTTGAAAAATAGAAGTTCCTATAATAAACATTGCTTAAAGTTTTAAAAATGAATTATAAAAGAAGTGGCAATGTGAAAAAGTTTATTTTTATATAATGTTTTATTTTCAATTCATGTTAATTTAGGGTAACTTTTTTTGAAATATTAAATTTTCTTATATCACTTAAATACTGATTTAAAATTATATCACATTAATTTTAAAGTTGTTTTAAAATTATAAATGGATAATGTAAAAACTAATTCTTTCACGTTGATTTTAAAAACAATTTTAGATTTCTGTTTTGTTTTTTAAATTGTAATTTATTGTCTAATATATAATTACAGATAGTTAATATTATAAATAGGTGGCTCATGGCTGCTAACGACTATAATGGACATATTTAAGAAGTGGCTATATTTTTTCTGATTATTTGAATGTTATTGATCTATTTGATGGATAAGATTAGTAACCTTTATTATCATCATCATAAATTTTTTAATAGTTTAAAATTAATATATAATTATAATTTAACTTAAAATTAAATATTTATAAATATCTAATTTGTTTTAATACATATACATAATTTAAACAAAATCTATTAAATTTTTGTAAAGGAAAAAAATGAAAAGAGAGGCACAAACTTGATGTGATTAAACAAACATTATGTACATTTAGACGACAATGAAGAAAAATAATTCAATGCAATTATATTAATTCAACTAAAATATTTGTCAATATATATCTACTTGCACAATACTGTCCATATAGAGGCATGTTATTTCACTTTATTATAAATGATAAGTCAAATACATCCATGGCAGGTCCACTTTTATACAACTACATATATAGTCAATACTCAATAGTGAATTAAACTAAAAAAAAATCTAAAATATTTTTTTCGATGATATCAATTATTAATGTGAGGTTTTATTGGCATATTCAAATTTTAATAATCTGAATTAAGTTTCATGGGGCTAGTGTCTTCTTGTGCAGGTGCATCTCCAATCTATGTTTGGCATAGTAAAAATAAAACTGAGTCCCTTGTTATCATTATATCATTTCTATACTTGTTTTGTCGAATCATCGATACTGATATTAATTGTTGCACTAACTTAACTTAATGATACCATTGATATAATATAATATTGTTCGTCATGGATCAATCCAGATGGTTTCCCTAAAACCATCACATACTTTTATGTAATTTTATAATTTTTTTAACTATCAATATGAGATTTTACTCCACATTCAAACATATATTACTAAATACAATCTCCCAACGTGTTCGTCACCTTATACTATTACTATGTATAACCAATTTCGACAACTGATTAAACATGTGGAAAATGATTTTGAACGTTGATTTGTCAAATTAAATCATTTAATTCCCACTATTACTTAATTAATCTTGTCAAAAAAATGAAAGATGGATTGAAACAACTCAACTACTAATATTGATTTTCTTGTTCCTTTGATTTTGATATTTAAATCATTGATATATTAAGATTGTGAAAATACTTGTAGGCTAATAATTTATCTCTGGTAAATTTAGTCAGCTATAGGCTATAAAGTTTCAACAATGTCAGTGGTGTTGAAGAGTGTGGTATTGTAGATAGATCATCTTCTTTTTAATAAGAGATTTTGAGTTTGAGCCTCGAGTATGAATTATTGATAGAGAGCATTCATTATTCCACCATTTCTATGAAATTCTACGTGGCACAAATTTAAATTAGTTAAACCTTAATATGAATAACGAATGAATTTTTTATTTAAAAAAATCAACTATATCTATCATGACCATTTTATTTTATTTTTTTTGTGAAATGAATTCCTAAAAGGAGAATCTAATTGATTTGACAACAATTTGGATGCCATTCCTCTATTTAAAAGCTAATTATACTACTTTACACTAGTGGAAATGAACTGTTTCTTTTCTTAGAACTTTTAATTTACTTAATCTCAATCATTGACAGTAAATTTTATTTTACTTCAACATTATATTCTTTCGGCATAAGGGATGTCCAGGAATAGTGGTAAAATTATTTCTATATGATTTATTTCTTTCGTTTAGAAAAAAATGATTAGATTTGACTTGATACGAAGTTTAGGAATAAAGATTATTTTTTATTCAGTAATTCTAAATTAAAGTTACGTCAAATGTATCAAAATATTCTTTAATCTTGTAACTTTAAACGTGGCATACAGAAAACTGAAATTAAAATGTTACCAAAAAAGAAAAAACATCATTTTTTTTTAGATATACTTAAAAAGAAAGAAGATTATTCTTTCTTTAATGGAGAGAATATAAGTTACGAATTGAAGCGGTGAAAGTATACACCCCTTAAATTAAAGTTTGATAGTTCTCCAACCCTACTAATATAGAATGCTTCGTATATCCGATTCCCCTGCTCTTTTTATTATATTATATTCTTTTGGTTCTTCTAATCTCAAAAATCAGCAGGGGATTTCTCCTCTCTATATAAGGAGAATAAAAGCTGCCAACTTAACCATCAACATTATATCTTCTTTTATTATCTTAGAGAAAATTGAAAAAGATGAATGAGACAAAAATGAAAGAAACAACAGAAATTGATGAGCAAAAATGGGTGTATGATTCTTCTGTTGATTACAAAGGCAGAGTTCCTCTAAGGGCTTCAACTGGTGGCTGGAAGGCATCTTTCTTGATTATTGGTAAGAAAAAAATCATCTAACAAATGTTACAAGAACATAAAATTTTCATTTGTCCCGAATTTAAGCTTTGGAAACAGTCTCTTACAGAAATACAAGGTAAGACTGCGTCCAATATACCCTTATGATCAGGCCATTCTCGGGATCCTGTGCATAGCGAGAGTTTTAGTGCACCGATACATCTTTTTTGCTTTAACTCTCAATGATCATGAATAAAATGAATACAAACTCTGTTTCTTTGAGCAAAGTTTTGAAGTCATAAATGGTTTCTCTGGTGCTGGTGAGTATTTGAAAATATTAGTTGAAGTTATAACATATATGAATTTATCTTATGTTCACTGACAGTATAAATAATTTTTTTTTTTACATAAATAGTGGAATTTGACATGTTATAAAAGATTACTTTGCTTTATTTATCATGCTACTATTTTTCTTATTATGATTGTTACCTTTTATCAGACTTGACAGTTCTACTAAGTTAAATCCTACTAAGATTATCATAAGAAGAAATAGCTCCCCTCCCCACACTAATAAAAAGAATAATACCCTTTTGGGAAAATTCACTATTTAATGAGAACCACTATGATCACTTTTTGGGCACTTGTAACTGCCCTAGATTCCATCTCCAAGTGGTCTAAAACCTGAGACAAGGAGTATATGAGAAGCAAAAATTTTGTATCATATCTTATAAATGAAAAAAGCAAAACTAATTGCACTAAATATGGCTTTATGATAAAGTGTGCCACTAAAATGTGATTTGACTTGCTTAAATATTGCTTCTTCTGTCCAATACATGTGACAGTAGTTTGACTTAGATTAGGGGATCGTTCGATATAAAAATAAATAATATAGAAATAAGTATTTAATTTATTATTTTTTATTTGATTATTTAATATGGAGATTATTTTTTATCAAATGTTTAATTTATTATTTTTCATCTGATTTTGTGTTGGTTTAAAACTCTACAAAAAAAATTTCTTTCCAGTTATATTTTTGAATTATTATGGAATATTCTATTTCATATAATTGAGTCAAAACAGATTATTTTATTATGATTTCTAACTGACTAGCTAAACCACCAACAATTTTGTAGTCAAGTTTGTTATTTTCTCACTTGAATTATTTAAATATAAATAATTATGATCTTAATAAATTGATCACTCATAAAGTACCAGTTTTCAATATAATAGAGATGGACCATCTACTTTTAAAATCGAAAAGATGGTAAACAATTGTAAAAATGAACAAACCATCTATATTACACATAAAAAGTTGCAAGTTATGAAGTTTATATCTCAAAGGGTCATTCAACTATGAGAATTTATCTAACATAGTCATTGCACTTTATTTGGTATCAATAAAATCACATAATTAGGCCTTCGTATCAACTAAATTTATTATTAAAAAAATTGACATGGAAAAATATTTTTTGTATATTATGTAAATATGAACCCACAAATAAATAAAATTTAAAAATTTGACATGATAAATTTATTAACTTTTTTATATTATGCAAATATGAATCCGCAAATAAATAAAATTTATAAGGTAATTTATTTAAATATAGTTACTAGTTCAAAATTATAAATATAAAACATAAAATTAAGAAAATAAAAAAAATGTAAAGAAGATTTAGGAATATTTTTGTTTTTACATCTCTAATCCCATTGTATTAAATATAAGGTATTAGGTAATACCGTCAATATTAGTTAATAATTAATATCATGCATGGTGTATTAACTAATACATCAATTAGTTATATACAGACATAGAGAACCACACATAATGCATGGATTATTTTGTCTAATACCTCTTATCAAACGGCCCCTAAGAGTTTTAAGAAAAAAAAGGAAGATTTTTAAAACTTGTGATCTAAAATAAGTCATAAATGTTTGCGTAGATGGTTAAAATGAGCATGTGTATGCATGTTGCTTTATTATATTTAATTGAAGAAACTTATGAGTTTGTGTTAATTTGAATGTAACAGCAATTGAGTTCAGTGAGAGGTTAAGTTACTTTGGAATAGCCACAAGTTTGATCATATACCTAACAAAGGTCATTCATCAAGACCTTAAAACTGCAGCAAAAAGTGTTAATTACTGGACAGGAGTTACTACTTTGATGCCACTGCTAGGAGGCTTTGTTGCTGATGCATATTTAGGCAGATTTTACACAGTTCTTGCTTCAACTATTGTTTACCTCCTGGTAATTATTACTTTTTTTTTTTTATCGTGCTCTTCAAAAAAATCAACACGGTCTATGTAGGATTCTCCAAAAGTAAATAAATTGTATTGCTCGAGCTCTTCAAAAAAGTCTACACGGTGGATATCGGATTCTCCAAAAGTGATATACTTCTAGAGAATCTTAAACAGGTGCAACAGTGAAAAAGAAGAGTTCATGGGGCTTAGTTTATAGATACCAAATAAATAACAATAAAATGTTATTCGGACTAGTAACGTAAGACTTGGTCTTCCTTTCTTGGTACTTTAATCTCTATGGTCTTTTATTCCTCCATTAATAAAAATCCACTCAAAAAACTTGATTGTTACTTTCTCTGTTCTATTTTACATGACACTCTTTCATATTTAGTCTATTAAGGAAAAATGACATCTTTCTACTCTTAGAAACTTTTAGATTTTGAACTTCTATATTTACCCTTGAATGGCGTGCTCTTATAAGCATAGATGTCATCACATGTTTAAAGCCATAAGTTCTAAGGGTAGTTTTGATATATGTCAGAAGTTCTTGAACTTCGTGTTCACTCAAATACTGTCATATAAAATGAAAAAGAAGTAAAACATTTTATATTTAAAGATATGGGAAACTACCTTTTCTAGTTAACCTACTTAACAAACTTTTTGATCAAATTATGACTTCATTACACAAGTGAGGTTTGATAAGAGTAAAATGTACACAAACCTTATATTACCTCACAGATATAAAGAGACTATTTCCATAAGACCCTCAACTCAAATTATAACTTCATTATAGACAGAAATTTTGATCCTAGTACTATTAGGTCAACCAATTCATCATTTACCTATGGAACAACTTAAATAATCTCATTTATGTGTGATTTGTCAAACAGGGCTTGCTTCTCTTGACAATGTCTAGTATGGTACCAAGCTTGAAGCCCTGTGGTGGTGACTTCTGTCAAGAACCAAGAAAGGTTCATGTGGTGGTCTTTTTCTTTGCTATCTACTTGATCTCTATTGGGACTGGTGGCCACAAGCCATCTTTAGAGAGTTTTGGAGCTGATCAATTTGATGATGATCATCCACAAGAAAAAAGGAAGAAAATGTCATTCTTCAATTGGTGGAGTTTTGGACTTTGCTCTGGTGTTCTCCTTGGTGTCACTCTGATTGTTTATATACAAGATCATGTTAGTTGGGCTGTGGCAGATTTGATTCTTACACTAGTTATGGCTGCTAGTTTGGTCATATTCTGTGTAGGCAGACGATTCTATCGTTATCGAAAAGTTACTGAAAGTCCCTTGACAACAATGTTACAAGTTCTTGTTGCTGCAATCAAGAAAAGAAATCTTTCACATCCTTCTAGTCCTGCTTATCTACATGAAACTTATAAGTCGGAAACTAACAGGAGGAAGTTATGTCATACCAAAGGCCTCAAGTAAGATTTCATTCATAGTCGGGTTTTTTCTTTTCATTACTGCTTTGATTTGATGAACTTGAGTCGAGGGTCCTTCAGAAAACAGTCTCCCTACATATACAAGGTAAAGGTAAGGTCTGCATATGTTCTACCTTGTCAGGACCCTACTTGTGGATTTCACTGGATATGTTGTTGAAGTCGTAATGAAAGCATTTCTGCCAATCTACTTGTAGGTTTCTTGATAAAGCTGCAATCTTTGATGAGGCACAAGATTCAATAGACCAGAAAGAGAATCCATGGAAACTTGCAACTGTGACAAAGGTGGAAGAATTGAAGTTACTTATCAACATGATCCCCATATGGCTAACCACATTACCATTTGGCATTTGCATAGCACAATCTTCAACATTTTTCATCAAACAAGGGGCGACACTTAACCGAAAGATCACTCATGATTTTGATATCCCACCAGCTTCAATGTATGCTGTTGGAGCTATTGGCATGATAGCAACTGTCATTATCTATGACAAAATCCTCGTACCTCTCCTAAGACGAGCAACAGGAAACGAGAGAGGCATTAGCATTCTTCAAAGGATCGGTATTGGCATGACCTTCTCGATTACATCTATGATTGTTGCAGCATTAGTTGAGAGAAAAAGACTAAAAATAGTTCAAGAAAATCTACTTGAGGGTTCAATGTCGATGAGCGTGTTCTGGCTAGCCCCTCAATTTCTTATCGTTGGTATAGGAGATGGATTCGCGCTAGTAGGATTACAAGAGTACTTCTATGATCAAGTACCTGATACAATGAGAAGTTTAGGCATTGCATTTTACCTAAGTGTAATTGGTGCTTCAAATTTCTTAAGCAGCATATTGATCACAATTGTGGATCATGTGACAGAAAAAAGTGGCAAAAGTTGGTTTGGAAAAGATCTAAATAGTAGCAGATTGGATTATTTCTACTACTTGTTAGCTACCATAACAGCAATGAACTTGTGCATCTATGTTCTTGTTGCATGGAGCTATTCCTACAAGAATGTGCAAAGCAGGACTGCAGATGTGGCTAATTGCTACGATGGCGATGGCTTACAAGATTGATCAATATACAGTAAATTACTTATTAATTTAGTATAGTCATCAAGCTAAGAAAGCAAATTTGCTCTGTAATCATATTTGATATGTATATTTGTTCCTTAGTACTACTCATATTTTGTTATGTTAGGTCCTCTTTGGTAGGCTGAAATTTTCCAATCACCTGGCTAAGGCCCACACAATATGGGCTGAATTATTTATTCTTGTTGACCCCTATCTTGTAATGGGCTAGTCACCAAAGAATGGCCCAAGTAAAAGGACAGATATCTTGGGATATTAGTACCCAAATAAAGGTAACTTCAAACAAAGATATTTTTCCTCTGTTATTCCTCTTCCTTCTTCTAAATCATAGTACAATAATTTTCAAACTCATAATAGTTGAAACATAATTTTTTGGAGAGGTAGAGTATACGTTATTGTATAAAAATATACATTTATTATCTATTATTTTGATAGGCGACTATTTATGTCAATTTCTTTATTGAGAAAAAACTAAGTAGATGCCAAGAATCTGAACAAATAACATATAACAATGAAACATATCACAACGAATGTATATTATCTATGTCTTGTTAACCAATTCTTTGGAATCTACAATTCAATTACTTCATTATAGAATCTCAGTAGATTTTTATGAGTCAACAAGATCCTAATCTAATAAAAGAAAGTACTTAGGGTTGGCTTCTACTTGATATCCCTTTTCAATTTGGACTTAATAGATGGTATAAGCTAATTCATTTTTTGTAGTAAATGTAATAAGTTTTGAATTTGTAATCTCTTAGAAGCATTTGTTAAGGTTGAAACATGGGAAACTTACATAGATATACTAGATTAAGAAAATATTTATCATTTATATGAATAAAAAAATATTTTCACTAAAACAGTTATAATATATTTATATTGAATGCATGATGCACTTTTAATATAAGTGCAGATTTATCATAATATTGTTATATATTGTTATAAATGGTAATAAATAAAAAGTATCGCTAAAATCATTGACTATTTATTAAAAACGAATCTACTTAAATAATTTTTCGTTGAAAGATTTTCTAAGTTTGTCATTCTTATTTCAAGTTAAGGGCAGCAACAATTTAGTGTTGTTGTAAAAGGGTTTAGAAGTAAGCCCTTTGGATTGTGGTAATTCACTTTGGCTTGATATTTTTAGTGAAGTTGAGTTGAAATTATAAAAGGATGTAAGTTGTGGATTTTGCATCCATTAAATGATTTTCTTTGTATAAATATTTTGTGCAATTCTATCTTTGTTTTTTTTTTCTTTCTTAAGATTAGAAATTAAATTGAAATGCGAAGTGAAATAATATCTACCACTATTTCATAAAATAAAAAAATCTAATAAAAATATGAGTGAGATTGTAACAACCTTTCTTAAGATGGGAAGTCCACATCGGCAAACACAAGAGAGATGTTGTGTATATAAGTAAACAAGTCTTACCTACTAGTGACACGTTTTAAAGTCATGCGGACCTAGGCCCAACATAGAGAATATTCCTAGTGGGTTAGGTCATTATAGATGGTATTAAAGTTACTCTTGTGTCATCCTTGTCGATGTGGGCCGGAGTTCAACTAAGTTTAAGTGAATCCCGATAAGGTGGGGCAAACCTCGATGATGAGTCTAGGCGAATCTCATATGGTGGAGCAAACCTCAACAAGGACGTTAAGTCCATAGAGGGGTGTATATAACAACTCATCTTAAGATGAAAAGTGCCACATCAGAAAAATACATGAGAGATATTGGGTATATAAGTAAACAAATTTTATCTACTAATGACACATTTTTAAAGTCGTGTAGCTCTAGGTCCAAAGTAGACAATATTGCTTGTGATCTGGGTCATTATACAGATAAAAACTGATATATCGATCCAAATCTCGCTCTCCTTTCTCATGCTTTTTATCTCTTTAGTTGTCAAAGCCTCTTACTACTTTAGAAGTCAAGTCTCTCACTACAATAGAATGGTACAATAATTAATCTATCCATAGCATAACAAAAACTTTCTAAGCAAATATTTATTGAAGATGGTCAATGGTTAGGTAGTGGAAAATTCAAAAACCTAACAAACCTAGGAATAGGACAAGATAGGTGGTGAGTAGGGTTCTTAAAAGCATACATTTGGGCCTACAATCAGTCTTATTGTAGGCCATAATCCAGCTTGTAAAAAAACAAATTACACTCATTTGGGCTTCTTATGGATCCATGGACCTGTCCCAGTCACAATTTTAACGTGTTGCCTTGACTTATGATCAGATAAATGTAATAATGTCAAAGAAAGAATGATGTCGATGGCATGCCTATGATATTTATCTTAATCAATCAATATGGTTTTTTTTCCTCTTATATAGTCAAAAGAAATACAACATATTATGTGACTTTTTGTACTTTGAATTCATGCATTTGGATGAGAATTAAAGAGGGGGTAAGAAAGATGCATGGTACTAATTAGTTAACTTGACATGTGAAATTGTAATTTTGTAGATTATTGAGTGTCATTTGATAAGATTTATTAGAGAAAATAATATATTTTCTCCGTTTCAACAAGAATGATTTTTCTATTTAAAAAAATGATTTCTTTCCTTATTTGATAATATTTTAATTTCAATTTTTTATGTGGCATATTTAAGATCGCAAGATTAAAGGGCATTTTAATACATTTGATATAACTTTAATTTAAAATCACAAAATTAAAAAGTTTTTTTTTATTTTCTTGAATTTTGTGTCAAGTCAAATTAAATCCTTCTTTTTTAAACGAAGAAAGTATGTATTTCGGAGTGAATTTGGGAGGGAGCAAAGGAGTTCATTCAAACATTTTGACAAAAAATTACACCATGTATGTATGTTTTTTTTTCTTTAAGTCCCGTAAACACACTAGAGGTTCGCTTAATTGTTTAGAAAGTTTGCAATTTCTTTTGAGGTTCCAAGTTCTCAATTTCAGCCACTAAATTTTTATTTTTTTAACAATATTAATGAAAAGTCTGGATCCATTACTATAAGTATTAATTTTGGTGTAATTTTCTAGTATCTTGTTTGATAGTGTTCTCAAATATACATATCTGTTATACATTATATTCATTACTATAGGTTGTTCATGGGATATTTAGGAGATGCAGGGACGATGCTACATTCATCCAAGGATAGTCATATGAACATCTTTCGTCGAAAAACTTTTTCAAATATATAGGTTAAATATAGATTTTTTGATATATTTATCAATTATTGAACACACTTAATACAAAAATATATAACCGACTCATGTCTTGAAAGTATGAACACCCTTAACGAAAATGATGGCTCTGTCATTAAGGAGATGTATGACTAATACATAGAAAGGAACAATACCAATGATACAAAAGTTATTAGTACATGAATAGGCATAAATAAAAATAGAAATGTTCTTGAGTACACCAAATTACATAACTAATCTCGAAACTATTGATCTCAATCAGTAGCGGGGCTAACATTTTCGTCAAGGGTGTTCAA
>JAABOM020000110.1:5297045-5309151 GCA_011800125.2 Solanum clarkiae | reverse complement strand
TTATGAATTCTTGTATTGCAAAATAGTTGTGAGATTATGATCCTTAGAGGCCTAATGCTAAGTGATGATTATATCTACATTCTAATAATTTTCTACATATGATATATATATTGTGCTGGAATTTATTTTGAGTGCAGACTTGTAGTCTGGCGGTATGTGGTTTGGTGTTAAGGAGTTACTTGGTTTCTCATTATTTTACTTTAAATTAGTTCCATTTGCTGAGTATCGTGTGTTTGGTACTCACCCCTTGCTACATTTTGTAGGACGCGAGCACGATCCCTTTGGTCAGACTTTTCTCATTACAGGATCAAGCTTCTGGATTATTCTTAAAGTAGTTGCTTATGTCTTCAGCAGACCTTCAAGGAATCCATTATTATGTTGTGTTCTGTTTGACAACTAGACATTTGAGACATATATTTTATTCCAGAATTCTATATTTAGAGGCTTGTACATGTGACACCAGTCCTTGAGATAGTTGTAGTTTGATATACATATGATTAACTGTTGTATTAGTCTATTCATCTTCCGCAATTATTATTATGTTTGGATTAGTAAGTGTTAGACTGACTCGCCTTGGTGGGTTAGGTGAGTGCCATCACGCCTGAATTTCGGGTCATGACAATTTTTCTTATTCTGGCTCTATAAAACATATTCAATTGAAAAATATATATTTTAAAAATATTTTGATAAAATCTCTGTCGAATCAATTTGAATTGCATATCAAATCCACTGTTAAATGAGTTGGATTGGAATGAATTAAACTAATAAATAAATAAATTATTAACTCGTTCAAACTTAACATATTGAACGGGTTGAGTTTAATTGTCACCCCTGAGTGATGTGAAGGCCATAAAAGAAGATTGTCCCATTAGTAATAAGGAAGAGGAAGAAAAAGACATTGCCATTTATCTCTATTAGTTCTTGTAAATGTTGAAAATACAAATTAATACTCATAAAAAAAGTGATAATTTAAACATATGTATGTATTTTTGAGTATATTAACTCTGAATTTACCTAGTTGGTGAGAGTGACAAATCAAGTAAGGTAAGACCAAAGAAGCACAGTTATATTTGGTCAGAACAGAATCCAAACATAAGAGTTAACATGAAGTCAGAAAATAAACAAACAAACAAGTACCTTAAAAAGCTAGCTCATGAGTTGAAGTGTCACTAAATTAAAAGCTAGTCACGAGGGGGAGTTGATATATATTAATTTATTCCACCAAGCAAATTTAATTACTCTCACACTTTTAAATTATTTGTCCAATTTTAATTTGATACAAAAAATTTTTTTAAAAAAATTGTGCGGTTCTAGATTAAATATATTCAATATATATCAAAATGCAAAAATATCATGTGAAAAATCAAAATTAAAAAATTATCAAAAATGAAAGAGATATTCCCTTTTGGAACGTCTGAAAAGAACGTAAGACAAATATATTAAGACGAAGAGAATATCAATTTACTCCACAAAGAAATTTTAATTACTCTTTTTGTTTCAATTGTTAGTAAAATTTTGACTTGATAAAAAAAAAATTTAAAAATACAGAAGATCTTTTAATTTTGTGATTTTAATCTAAAAATATGTAAATCCAATAGCGTTCAGCAAGATAGGAACATATTTGATAAATATTGATAGCTCTAGGATAGAGTATTAGAACGAAAAAATCCAATAGACAATGAACTAATATGTATCAAAAAGTTTTAATTTTGTGATTTTAAATATGTCATGTGAAAAATTAAAATTAAAGAAATTGTTATTAAAAGAAAAAAGTTTTTTTTTAACTAACTAACAAAAAAAGTAAGATAATCAAATTAAAAAGAAAAATAAGATAAACAAATTAAAATAAATGGAATATTTGTTTCTAATTTTTTTGTCACTTTAATGGGGTTTTCACTTTGATTTTATGATTTAGCCTTTGGGGGAAGCCAAATCGCAAGAGGAAAAGAATAATTTTAGGCATTTTAATCCTACTTTTAATTGTTGGAATCCCTTCAAAAATACCTTTGTACATATGGTAACTAACGATTGTAAACTTGTACCTCTAACTTTTCGAAAAGGTGGATTAGAAAGAGAAACAAAATACCCTCCGTAAGAATATTTATTCTTTGTTTCTGTAACGAAGGTTTTAATCTTAATTATTTAGGTAGTTATTATATATTCAATATCACCGCATGAAATTTGCTTAGAGTTAACACATTGGTGATTCAAATTTCATCTGCAATGATTTAGTCCACTAGTAATATTATTCACTTTGGGCCTGGATCCTTACAGCTTTAAAACGTGTCACTAACAAGTAAGACGTACCTACTTACATACTCAATATTTCTTCTGTATTTTGTCAATGTGAGACTTCTATCTTAAGATGGGATGTTACACATTCTATAATCATAATCACAATTCTCAATCCCAATCCCAATGACAATCATAATGAATATATCACAACTTGCATAATCATATAATAGACTTCACTGTATACAATTCTTCATTATTAGCTCATCTCCTTGGGTTCATTCCGTCTTATTCGTTTTTATACATACATGCAATACTAACATGTGTGTGTATATACCACGGATAGGATAGAAACCATCACCTACAATTCAATCGTCTCATTTAAAATCACAAGTAAATCAACAAGTTCATTGTGGGATATTATCAATGTGAAGATACTCAGATAATTCGCATAGGGCAGTTAACATAAACACACCCACATATGTGTGTGTGTGTATATATATATATGTTTTATTATGCTCTCTATTTTATCCTTTTTTTTTCTTTTTGTGGAGCATAGTCTTCTTCTTTAGTGTGTCTGCTTGAGTAAATGTTCTGGATAACCTTCATCTTGATGAAAAACTTCCGTCTTCACTTTTAAAAAAGTGACAGCCATAAACGAATTTGATATGTCTTTACCAGCTATGGCTTGAATTGAACTAACTGTATCTTTATCATAATATATATAATCATATAATGGACTTCGTGATTATCACAAATCTCAGGATCTCACAATATCTTAATAGTTGTTTTACATATAAACTTTACAAGGACCATCAACCATCTCGACAAGAAGTACTAAGGCAAACAATTAAAGACTAGGCTACTACCACTAGTCACAAACTAACTACAACCCGCATATACTACTAAAAATACTGTAATTAGTTACGAACTTCATTGCTATTTTGCTCATAACTAACGAAAGTTCATCGTTAATTTGTCAGTAAGCAGGATTAGCAAGGGATTTTCAGTTTAGCTACAAAATTTGTCACCGCTAAAACTAATTATTTTAGTAGTGATAGTATATTCCTGTCCTAAAAGCAATAACTACTTAGCCATCCAGACTCCATACCCAAAGGCCTAAGCATGATTTCTTGTAACACCTCATAAAATGACGAAAATACCCCTAGATTTGACGTTGCACGTAACGTGTCTTCCTTTACTCCGTTTGCAAATCCGAGATCGAATTTGCGCTCAGTGCAAAAATCGAGTTGAGAAATGGTCTCTGCTCGGTTTTAACTCAAAAAATGTGAATTATTTTTGTCCAATGAGCTTAAAATAGTGGGGTTTTCACGCCCTTTCCGCGACATAGAGTGGACGTAGAACCACACTTAAGAATTTTTTGAAAATTTACGAAAAATCAAAATTTTGCGAATAGGTACTAAAAAACACTAGTGCGCGTCGCGCATTAGTGTACGGGAGGAGTAGTTTCATTTTTTCATAGGAAAGGGCAAATTTGACTTTTCCCACACCCCATATCCTAAACTAATCTGTTTTTAAGTTATAATCAGTTCCTAAAATGTATTTTCTTCTCTTTCACTCTCACAAAAACAAGAAAACCCTTCCCAAAACTTCAAGCATAGGATCAAGAACAATTAGTGCATTCAAGATTTTTCTTTCAATTCCTCAAGAACTCATTCCAAAGTATGTAAGGCCACCGAAAAGTAATTATTTTACTAATATTTGTAGAGATTAAAACTAGTTTTCACCCTTGAAGCTTCAAGTATCAATTGAGACTAAGTTTCCCCTAAACTTTGTAAGGATGTTAATTTCCATGATAAAATCTGCATATTCTTGATGAAGTTTTATGAATCTTGGTCTTTATAGCATCCAATTCAAGAATTGTTATTAAACTTATATTCAATTATGATCAAGATTTATTATTGTTAAGTTTCTTGAAAATTTTGATACTGCTCCAAGAAAAGAAAAGATTAGTTGAAGTACCTTTAAAGTTAAGTTCAAGAAGCACATTTTAAAGATTTTATGTTGCATTGTTAGCCAAGAAAGTCTAGTATACTTTGAGCCACTGAGTTGATTCTGATTTTCAGTTAAGTGAAAGAAGTCATATGAGAAGCTAAGTAGTAAGTTGGGCTAAGTTCCCGAGAAAATATATTTTAAGAATTTCAAGTCTTAAAGTATGAGCTAATAAAGTCTTGGGAGTAGTATTAAGCACCGATATGGGTAAGAGTAGAATAAATTACTCGAAGTCATAAACTATGTAGCCAACATAGGATAAGATTGTACTACGGTACCTTCTTCTTTAGCCACTAAGATGGCCCAGTTATGAAATAGATCCACTCCTCTAGTTATTCGTCCCCTACCCCAGCAACGTACGGGACGACTCCGGCAGCGTGGGCAAGACGTTGTATCACCATGAAGCTTATAGTGGTGGTTGTCGGTTAAAGAAACTCTTCAAGCTAAGAAATAAGTTTTACTTATCAGTTTTCAGCATATTATTTTTAGCATACCAGCCTCTATGATTATTGCTATTTAATTGTGACTATGTTTATATCTTTTGAGAAGTATTACGATATATTGTTTAAATGTTTTGGCTAACTTACATACCGTACATACCATGTACTGATGTCCTTAGGTTCTGCACTATTTTATGATGCAGACGCAGGTGACAGAGTTCCTCAATAGTTCCTTTGTTGAGAACTTGACAACTATCAGTTTTAGTGAGGCCTCTTCTCAGCCCGAGGCTCTATGAGTTATGTTATTTCATTTCAATTTTCATTTTCAGTTCTGGCTATTTAGGGCCTATCTCAGTTGTCCTTTCAGACATTGTAGTAGAGGTTTCATAGACCATGTGTTAGTATTTCAGTTTCTAGTTCATTCAAATATTGCTTAAAAGTGTTCTTATTCAGCTTATGCAGATAGTTTGAGATCATCTTATTGCTTTTATGACTTTTTTCACTATTACTAAGTCTTCCGTTGAGTAAGTAGTCAGGCCAAGTGGTACACTTGGGGACAGAAGTGATTTTCGAGTGCCGGCCATGTCCAAGATATAGGCTCGGAGCGTGACATTTAACAAACTCTTGTTTACTCGTTATATTATGTGATGGGTATAGGTTTGCAACTACTCAAGAAGATAACTCTAACCTACCTGGGCGCCAAATGAATGGTGCATGATTATATCCTAGCGTAATTTCTAACATCAGACGGTGAAATAGTAGATACAGACTTGAATTCCATTGAATGGGATTTTCTTGCGCTAGTATCCCTTCTCCCCTTTCTTGAGGCCTAGAACAGCTTTCTGAGATTTTCTAAGGCAACCTTTATCTGTGTTGGGCATTATAGAAAAAAAAAAAAGGAGAAATAAGGATTCACGTCTTTTAATTTTAACTTGTTGATCTCGCTACGTTAGGTCCATCTTGCCATGGCGGCATCACTGTGGCGGAAATTTGCCGCTTGGTGGAATAATACCAGTCTAGAAAAAAATTTAAATCACAAAATTTGTCCCATCTAAATAACATTAATGGTTTGGATCATTACATAAATTTAAATGATTAAGATCTATAACAATCTAATATTATTAAAATATTTATTCTACAAAGATGACATGCACTTTATCACTACTTTATTCATTTTCAATGTCAAGTGTAGTTATCACCCACCATCAACAACAACCATCATCATCAACCACAATAACCACTATCGTCTTATCATTACATTCATCTATCACCATCATTTATAATTATCATTACCAATCACAATTATAATCATCAATCAATAACGCCAATCACAATAACTCATCACTATATATCGAGAACCATAATTTTATGACATCACCATTTACCATAATCAACAACCATTGTTGATCACACTGTCACTTATTATCACCACTGGCTATTATTCAGAGCCACTACCATCACCCAATACAATCTCCAAGTTACATTCGGCGCACCCCATTGCTACCCATTATCACCTCCCATTGATATAGGATATTATTCAAATATTTAATTAAATATTTTATTTAAATTTTATATTTATTATGTTTTTAAATAAATTTATTTATATATATTTAGATTTTGAAAAAACGATAATATTAATTGTTTAGCATCCAGATCTTAATATAATACTTTAATATTTAAATATGTATTCACATTGAGATATTCAAATTTAAGGCACATATTAATATTTAGATATATATTTAGATTCAAGCTTCTTAATCTTAGAGAAAACGAATGAAACCTAAATCTCCTTTCTAACCTCTCTCTCACTTTTCTTGCCCTTTCCTTTTACCATTGTTATTATATGGTAACACTTCCCCTAATTTTCGTTCTTTGTAAAAATGTAACACACAGGGTGTGTTGGTTTTATTATTAATTATTCACTTTAAGTATTATATAGTCATCATGACAAAAGTGAAGCTGATGTAAGATTACATTATGGTGTCTAAATACAACCAATTTATATATCTCGTTGTTCCATGAGAATAAATGATAGATATGAATATATTATACAAAGAATAAAAAACGAATCATTGAAATAGACAAGCGCTGTTAAGATGTAATGTCATAAAAAGATGCATATTGAAGTGAAAGATAATAATTTCATAGGATAATTATAAGGCTAAAGATCAACATATATATTCACAAATTTAAAGGGAGTCATAGAGATACGAATGCTAAGGTGTGCCTTCAATTAAGGGATCAACGATCATATAAGATTAGATAAAATTAAAAATAACTATATTTGTTAGAGGTTGCAAGTAGCACACATTGAGAATCAGACTCGATTAAAATTTAAAAAAATAAAAATCATTTGAAATGTTTGATCATGTCTTGCATCAATTAGGTGCAATGGTTCATTGGTACAAATCCATGGTGAGTGAAGGCCTTAAAGTAAGAACAACGAGGTAGATCTATAATCACATCAAAAGAAACTATGCTCAAATACCTACCTACAACCTCTTAATATTTATGCAAACATAATGGTAGGGAAAGCATTATATTAATGATTTCAAATAATTAGACATATAACCTTTAGTCATGAAAGTTAAATTGTTTGGTTTCTATACTTTTTAGGTGTCTTCTATTCTATAAGAGATTTTTAAGATAGTTATATAAAGAACTTTTTATACACCTAGGGTTGTTTGGTAGTTAGTTAGAGTTATATAAATATTAGTAATATAGGGATTAGTTATGAATGAATTTATGCAGAAATTAGTTATTCATATATTAGTTATTCCATCTTCTATCCTGCATTATATTAAATAATGCATAGATTTTCTCATAACTTATACATATATTAGTCATGTTGGTTTTCGAATTGTCAATCGAACGCCATATTAATTTTTTAATACATAAATAACTTTATTTCTTTTCTACCTAGCCATCAAACATGATATAAGTTATATATAAAATAATACATAGATAACTTAAATCTTTATCAGGTTACCAAAGATACATAAGTGAGCATGATTCATTACTAACCTCTTACTTATTTGGAATTACAACATAAGGATAGGTATCTATAAAAAATATTGTTCCCAAAAGCATAAAAACAAATTACTCCTATCTCACTCTCATTTCCACAAAAAATATCCTTTGTTTTTCTTTTCAAAATAGTAAGTTATGGCTAGCTAGGTCCCAAGTTATAAAGGACAGGCATATATACTCAAATATGAAAGGACACATTTCTTTATGTGCTACATAGAATTCACTATTGGCAACACTCAAAATTCAAATTTATGTCCAAAGTTGGGGGGTTTATTTTATGAGATAAGAGAAAAAGAGTACCTTTCCACTACTAAAAAAAAACAAAAAATTGTCTAAAGCTAGTTAGTGAAAGATATGCCCACCAATGATAACTTTCTAAGTATCACTTGTCTTCTAGGGAAAACATGACAAAAGGTTAAGTTTTACCTGTTCAAATTCCCCATACAACAATATTCCATGAAAAGTTTATAGTTTGGAAGAGTACTATGGTCTCTTTGGAATTTATATTTCAAAAAGAATGCGTTGGAACATCAATGATGGGTGAAGGTTGTAACTTACCCAAGTTAAATGTGGTTGAGTTACTTATATTGCAATTTGGACCTCTGATTTAGCTTCAAGTTTGTGATTCCAATCTTCAAGAAATTTAAAATTCATGTTCAAAGTGAAGAGATCGTCTGTACATGTGAGATGATTAAATTACAAAATAACCAATTATCACTAATGTTGATTTATTGGATCAATAGATCTTTAAAAATTATGTGTATTTTAAAAAATTACAAGTATTTATTTATAAAATAGACGTAAAGATATGTGATTTGTTAATGTGGTACCTTAAGATATTCTAATATTTTATTTATGAACTATGATTTGCTCACTTGCTATGATTGGTATGAAAATTTTAAAAACTTCGATAGTTTTAACTAATTGTGGAGTTTTTTTATATAAAAGAAAAAATATGCAATTTTTTAGACACATCCACATAAAATTTCAAACCAACCTGATTTAAAATTATGATCAAATAGAGCCTAAATTAAGTGGGAGTTATAGGTCACATAACACTACTATAGAAAGTAGTGCATTTACTCGATATACAACATAAAAATTCTTTTGGATTAGAGTATAGTTGTTTGTTGAAAATTTAAATAATTACACAGGAGATTGATAAGATCAAATTAATACCTTGCATAATATTTATAAACGATCGTTGGTCAAACATAGAATCTAATTAAAGGTGGAATGGAATCCACAAGAAATATTATTCAAAGTTAGCTTATTTATGATTATTTGTACTCTTAGTTGTATTATTTCCTTGTGGGGGCTGGGGTATGTAAAATGTAATAACTCTAAAAACTCGATAATAGTCAGTAACAAATTATCAATTGCAATTATTGAAAATTAATAAAAGACGAAATTAGAATTATGTGATCCCTGTTAGTAACTTTTTTCGAGTGGATAGCATGCATCAGTAAGTTACGCATCAACTAAGTAGTTGGTTCCCCAAATAGATGAATCTCATCTCATAACTTGATCCGTCCACGAGTATATACACTATTAACCCTTACTTTTGCTTATTCCAGATACAGCTATGCCTGAATCAGGCCTGTAAAACAAGTTAATTAGATGATGAGGTTAATCTATCAACTCTTCCTTATTTAATTTATTTTTTCATTTATTGTCTCATTGGTCCCGCAAGTAAGAATATTGTAAGTTTTAATGTGGGTCCTAATTAAAAAGCAACCCAAGCAAAGAGAAAGTTAATACATGCATGCACAATATTCAAGGATTATTATTTATTATGTATATATTTTGATCTTTCATGATTCTCACAATTTTAGTTGTGAATTTAACTATTTATGCTAATATAATGATGACCAATGATAAATAATTTAAATATAATCATGCACTTACAAGTTTAATAAACGAAATCCATAATCTTCAATAGAAATTCAAAGTCAAACATCACGAACGTACAATGCAGAATTAAACTTTAAAGATTAAGAACAAAAGTAAAAAATAAATATTTTGCTTTCGTTCCCAGCCAAAATAGTAAGAATGAAGCATAAGAAATAAGATAAAATCTAGAACTTGAATTAGTTTTGAAGAATCTCAAACAGGTCACTCAATTTCCAAGTAATAGCGCAACTTGGATGTAACGATCTGGTCCAACACTGTGAAGTATTGTCCGCTCTTGGGCCTACCCATCATGGATTTATCTCTTTGGGCTCACTCCAAAAGGCGCCTCACAGTATATAAACCAGTCCTTTACTTATATACCCAGCATCTCTCTCGTGTTTTGCCGACGTAGGACATCTCATCTCAAGATGGATCATTACATACACCCCCTCTATGGACTCAGCGTTCTCGCTGAGGTTTGCCCCACCGCATGAGATTTTTCTAGACTGAGGTTTGTCCCGCCTCACCAAAATTTGCCTAAACTCAGTTGAAGTCTAGCTCCACATCGACAAGGTTGACACAAAAGTGACTCTGATACCAACACAAGAGTGATTCTGATACCATCTATAATGACGTGTCCCAACACTGTGAAGTATAGTCCACTATTGGGCCTAACCCATCACAGATATGTCCCTTTGGGCTCATCCAAAAAAGCGTCTCACAGTATGCAAACCAGTCTTTTACTTATATGCCCAACATTTCTCCTGTATTTTGTCGATGTGGGACATCTCATCTCAAGATGGATTGTTACAAAGGATCTTGTCCATAATGTCTTAGCAACGCTCTGAGATAGGAATTACAAAAAAAATCAGGCTCGAACAACTTCAAAAAAGGCGAAGGAAGTTGAATAATGTTCTTGACTAAATACTTTAATTTGGGCCTCATTTAGGAATTGGAATGCTAGATTATTGGCTTATTTTGATACTATGATAATTTAGGAACACTGATCTGTGAAAATTTTCGTGAAAGATTATTTTTTCGATGATAAGTGCAGTGTCAATATTTCAAGAAAGACAAAGATTGTCATGGCAGTCTTGCTCATGACAGAATCCTGGCTCTATATTGAGAGACCATAATATAATAGGCTCTCACTCGCTTAGTCTAGAAGATTCTTCCTCCCCTCTGAACGCTAACACATTTTAAACAAAATTCTAACACATACTGTATGCATTGTATGTTAAGGAAAATATGGCTAAAATCAATGAAGATGACTTCCACTTCCCCATGTTTCTGGAAAATGTCAACTGTGAGAGATATTTGGACTGGCAATGTAATAAATTTCTTTTGAAAGAGGGGTTTTAAAATGCTAGGACCGATGAAAAAGGCCTCAACCTTTTGTGACAAATTGAAGGAGTTTGGTTGGGATTCATTGGTGAAGGCCCCTTTCGCTACATGCATATGGTTGGGTGCGAGAGCTTTATGCCATCCTCCTCACAGCGCATTGCGATGATCCTCACCCTTCCATTCACATTTGTAGGGTGGAATTTTTCTCTAAGATCTGCATTCATTAATGAGTGTTGGAGGTGTCGGATGTTTCTTAGACTCCCTTTGATGCCAAACAAGGGGAGATGGATATAACATGGCTGAGGGACGAACTGGTAGATGAGGTGTTCAGAGATTGAGTTCATTAGGCCACTACAGAGGGCATCATTGGTATCCACTAGTTCGGTGGTCTAATTACTGTTTGCAAGGTTCCATCCAAAGGCAAAGAGGTCTTATTGTTGTCCAAAAGGAATGAATCTTTAACAAAGCACCTATTAGGGATCTCTAGCACCTGTATTTAAATCATAAGAAAATGTAGTATCAAATAACTTAGTGCACAGAATATAAGATGTGTAAAATAGCCAAAAGAAAACATACTCAAAGATGTTTGAAACTCAATTGAAAATAAAACAAGCAATTTAATATAGAGGATGCTTCATAAATATACTCAAATGCATGCAACCTCAATAAAGTGATATTATTTACTCTTAGAGAGTTTTTCAAACCGATAATCATCACTTATGACTAGTGATGATACAATAAATGTTATCGTTGCTACAACCATTCTATACCTTATCAGGGTAAGAGGACTACCACGTCAATGTATCCACAATATAAGTCTTCTTTTGGGATAAGTAAAGAGTCATATAAACCAATGACACGATCTTATCCTATGTTGGCTACGTAACTTGTAGGATTCGAGTTATCTCTAACTAAATCAGTGCTCAGTATACTTCCAAAATGACTCATTATGTTCATATATTTAATCAAGTAAAAATTTTAAAATTATCTTGTCTAGTCTCATTTGACTATCCTTGTCACACCCCGAGTCCCGTTAGGGCGGACTGGCACCCGTTGCCGATAAGGCCCGGGAGAACTAACCTGTAACCATGCGCTTACTATACGTATTATGAGGGGTTTGTACCTTTAGCATGCCTTAAAGTAGGTAAACAATG
>JAABOM020000110.1:5266836-5296945 GCA_011800125.2 Solanum clarkiae | reverse complement strand
GACGCGAGATTCAGACACTTTTGAAAACTTGCGCTAGTTTAACCAAATCATATCATATTTCATTTGTATAGTATTAAAGGTGTAGTGTAAGGTGTGGGGTGTTACAATCATTAAGCTCAATTTTTTTATCAATTTATTATACCATTGTAATACCTTGAAAATTTCTAACTAAGATCCAAACTTTCCTCTTATATGTATAAGATCATACAGACATATAGGTGTTAAATCTATTCTATAGGGGGATAATAGATTTGAGATGAGTAAAGATCACAAGAATTCCTTAGCACAAAGTTGAGATGAAACCTTCTTTACCAATTGAGTTTCGATGTACGATTCTATGAAGTTGCGTGATCTATTACTTTAAAGTTGTGAATATATGCTAAGGTCATTTTCTAAGTAATTGAAGTATGTCAAATGTGGTTTAAGGTCATAAGGTACCTCAAAAGTCAAACCAAGTTCAAAAACATTTCTATCGACTAAGTTTCAATAGGAGTTCATAGAAGGGTCAATTTTAAATGGTCATATCTCTCAATACATAAAGAGTTAGGTGGATCATAACCAGTCAAATTAAAGGTATTTGAATTATCTTACCAACACATCTAATTTTATCTTATTCGGGGTTCGATGTAAAATGTTGTGGCCATTTTACTAAAGTGTGTCTAAGTTGTGCGATTCGACAGGAGGAGTGCTAATTCGACGAATCGCCGAATGCAATTGGCGCATCGCCAAATAGATCTTGAAACCCCTAAAATCTATAAATTTAGACGACCAAAAAGTCCCATTCAGCAGTCCATCGAATGGTTCAGTAATGAAACCTTTAGACCATCAATTTGGTTGACGAAACTTATTAAAAGGTCTTTTTTTTCAATTTTGATAATTTATTTTTTTTCTCAAAGGGATGTTTTTGACCTTTTACCCTAATTAACTTTTCTAAACTTATCCTATAACATAATAACCTCCTATTGACGCAATAACCCCTAAAAGCATAAAATTTTTACATTCAAAATTCTCCCAAAGAAGAAGCTGGGGTTTTTCATCTTTAAGCTAAGAACAAAGATTTCTTCAAGAAGTTTTGCTCTTCCAAGTATATAAGGCCAACCTAAAGCATGAGATTGTTTTGTCATGAGCCCTAAGATTTTTGATAGGTTGATTATGAAGGAATTGAATCTCTATGAAGGTTTTTCTTGCGAATTTCTTAAATAATATATATTTTACTGAATATTGCATAATGAATGTTGTTACAAACTTGCTTCTTGAATAATGAAATGAACTCCTATTTTGAGTAGAAATCCTAAATATTATGTCACACCCCGGTAGGGTACCCTAGAGTAATCGACACTCAGAGACTATTGCTAGTCCCCAAGCGAATCACTTGGCCTCATCATATTCATTCAATCAATAAACTCAAGACAATCAACGGAAGACTAGAGAAGTAATGGGCACATCTCATCTAGCCTTAAAATAATATTATAAATGGAAAGGCTAGTAGAAAGAAACTAGCTCAAGTCGACTCTAGTCCATGAAGCCTCTAAAACTATTAAGTGGTGTCAATAACAGACCCATGGCTATCTGAAATCAAATTAAAGCTAATCAAGTTTAACACTATAAGCAAGATGAAATAAAGATAATGAATCCTCTAAAGTAGGGGAGGCTCACCGATTAGCTGAACGTCCAAGATCTTCAATGATGTGCCTGTTGATGATCCCCAATCCTAGTATCTATATCATAAACATCATAAAATGATGCAGAATCAAGTGGCGTTAGTACGTGAAATGTACAGTATGTAAAATAGCTGAATGAAACTGAAATAGGTAGAATAATATAAAAACAACAATCAACTCAAAATAATAACAATCAACATGTCAAATGTCGATCTAAAGCAAAAATAAAGAGTAGACAAATGACCCATCTCACCCATCAAACCTCATCAATCAAATCAGACTCATCTCGAAGGGACTCATCTCGACTCATCTTATCTCATCTCGACTCAGAGTACTCAGTTTGAGAACTTTCTGGGAGTTTCTCTTATCTGACAATAATCACTCATGAGCCAGTGATTGTACAACAATCATATTGATGTTGCCACAGCCGTTCCGTAGTTTCCCAGTAGGGAATAGATCGAATCCACTAGGGACCCTAGCAATCAAACTAGTCCTCTATTATTCCAGGAACTTTATCAAGAGGGGACCTCAATATAATGTGGGATGATAGTCCTAATCCTCACCTACGTTTGGCTATGTAGTTTGACAAGTGCGAGTTGGACTAACTCTTACTCTTTTGCTGCTCAATACTTCTCTCATCACTCGGTACTCATAAGACAATCAATCCAACCATATCATCTCAATCAACTCATCTCAAATCAGCCTCGCAGAGGCAATTATCATTTAATCAGTCTCATAGAGACTCTCATCATATTATCAATCAATAATCTCAAGCAATAGCTTAAGGTTTAGAACAATTGTTAGAGACAAATTGAATGGACAAATCATTAGAGTTCATTCGAAAAGACTCATGGACCATCAAATACTATCAACCTATCATCATTCTCACATTTACAATCACAATCACTATCAACATTCTCAATCAAGGCTCTAGACTCAATCCCTATCTTCATTCATGCATGTTTTTGAAATTATCATATAGGGTTATGCAATAGCTCATAAAAAATATTCAATTCAAGAAAGATAAATTTATGATGATCATCAACATATGAAAATACATGTAAGTAATATAATTTTCAAGAAAATCTTCAAGAAACATTCAAGAATCATGTATGTAGACTTCATTAGACTTTTAACTCTTCTGTGACCATCTATGGGGCATATGAGAGAATAATCTTATACTTTTAGTTTAGCCTTACATATCTGGAAAGTTGATACTACCATCGAAATTTGATGAATACTAGCTTTCTTGGAGAAAATCCTTGGTCTCGGTAGTTTTTTTAGAGTAGAAGAACTTGGAAAGACATTGTTTGAAGGGCTTCTCTTTGATTCTTGAATTCTTGACTTAGAATCTTTAGAGTTCTTAATGAAGAACCCCACTTTTTGAAAAAAAAAAGAATCAAGAAATCCTTTCTTGAAATTCTTGAATTTATTTTCTTGAAACCCTAGGTTATGAATTAAGATTCTATTAGAGATTCATGAATAGATGAAGAAATTCGGGTTGGGTAGATTAAAATTTATCAAGAATAACTTACCTTGAGGATGAATCTTGAAAGTTAATGTAACGACCCCGAAATTTTGCCCACTTGAGTTGGAATAGTGTAAGAAAGGTATTCTAAAATGAATGGGGGATTGTTAGAACATTTTTACATTTTTAATATTATATTGATATGTCTTAATCTAACTTAATTTCTCCACTTATTAATAATATAATGCCTTATACCTAATTTCTCCACTTAACATTTTTATACTATAAATTGCTCTATTATTAATTCTTTTTTTATTCATTGTTAAGATATCTTGATTGCTATAAATAGTAGGCCATTTCTGCTCTATGAATACAGAGCAAACAACAAGAGAAATAGAAAAAAATATTGTTGAGTTAATATTTTGTGAGAATTTTATTAGTTGAAGGGAGGTGTTTTATTGTGTAGAACTTCGGCAATTTTATTCTCGTAAGTTGCTCCTATTTTCTAAATTTTTTATAATAAGATATTTTATATAAATGAGTTTATTTTCGTATACTTTTAAGTATTTTTTATTATGGGAATATTATTTGTGATAAGTGATGAATTTATCTTGATGTATCAAAGTTAAAATGAAAGACCCTATATGTCACTTTATTTACTTGAGTTAGAGATTTAAAAGAAGTTGTTGATGAAGAAGTTTTATTTATTCTCTTGCTATTATACGAGGATTTTACTACTTGAGATTATATTATGTCTTAAGATTTATGTTCTATGTGAAAAGAGTTTATATGAGGTTAAGTTGAGGTTAATATGATGAATTGAGAATACTTGAGTCATTGAGCATGAAAACTTGTTACATTATAAACTTATTTACATAACATGATGAGTAAGGTTAAAAAAGTCCAAATGACCGTTTGAATTGAGTCGAGCATGATAATTTACATGATTATTGAGTTGACTATATTTGAGTACTTGTATGTAATTGAATGAATTGATGTATCTTTGAGACGAATTGAGATAACTCTATGAGGATGAATTGATTGATTGAGTATTGAGAATTGAGTTACATGATGATTTGAGCACGTTTAAGTCTTTGAAGGAGTATCGAGCACCAAGCGGGGAGCGAGTATACTTTTACTTTAACCTACAGAATTACGTTGCTAGCATAGGATAGTCATACAACATCGTTCTGGTGACTTGTCCCGCAAGTGGACATTTATCCTGGATACAAGAGAGAGTTGATCGTCCTATGCTGTGTCACGTATAGGATGGGTGTGGCAACGATACCGATTCGTTGTACATCACCTAACGTATGGTGGTGGGAGGTATGTCGGTTAAGAGAAACTCCTAAGCAACTTTGATTGAACATGAGATTTACAAACTTGACTTTACTTTCACTATGTGTGTGAATATATATATATATATATATATATATATATATATATATTGTTTGAATGTATGAAATGTTCTAGACTGTTATATACTGAGCTAAACATGAGTTGAGGAGTCGAGGTGCGTATCCTTGAGCCTATCATTATTATTATGATTATGATTATTATATTTGAGTCGTTGGACTTACAATACATTCCACGTGCTGACGTCTTTGGCGCTGTATCATTTCATGATGCAGATACTGGAGATAAAGGACTTCAGCCCCTGCACCGCTGAGATCCGGATCGTGCACTTCAGAATTGGTGAGCTCTCCTTACATTTCAGATAAACCCTTTTTATCTTCTATCTTTTATTGAGTGCTATTTTTATTTGAGGTGTCTATGGCCTGTCATGGCACCATCTGGATTGTTGAGTAGAGGCTTCATAGATGTTGAGTGAGTGATTTGCTAAAAGAATTGTATAATTTCAAATCTTGTTCTTTGAAACTTTGAGTAAGTTTTCATTAATAATATTATATCTATTTTAGTTATTTCTTCCGCTGTTGAGTACGATGTGACAATGAGGCCAAGTGATTCTCTTGGAGGCTAGCAATAGTCTTCGCGTGCCAGCCACACCAAGGGTATCCTCCCGGGGCGTGACAGTTAATCCTAACTTGATGACTTTCTTGATGATTATTCAGTTGTGATGTTTAGGAGTGAAGGAGAGGATTTTTAATTATGAAAACTAACGTTTTATACGTTTTGGGTCTTAAAGTAGATCCTCAAAGGTTTTAGGATGAAAGTTCCCTCAAAATAAAAAGGAAAAACGTCATTTAGTTTATCCAGAAAGTGTCTGCATTGCATCCGTGATGCTGAGCTATCGCAGATCTTCGGACATCTCTACAGGTCTTTAGTAAAATAGTCATAACTTTCTACTCCGAACTCTGATTAAGGCGAAATAGGAAGCTAATTCAAATATCTTTGATTTGATATATTATGGGTCACTTAACGCATTATAGCTTAGGAGATATGGTCATTTGAAGTTGACCCTTTTGTCAACTTATACTAAAACGTAGTTGGTAGAAATTCTTTGGACTTGGTTTGATGTAAAAGATCCCTTATATTCATTTATTGAAATTAGGAGGGGTTGGGAAAGGTTTGAAATACCCCTCACAAAATAAAACAAAATTTGCTTTGGAATTTACAAAGGTCTGCGACGCGTTCACGACGCGGATCAGTGTATTTTCTTCCAAAAATCTCTGGACGAGTTTTCTAATTTCCACTGAAAAATTTAAGAAAAACACAAGGTATGTCCGCGTCCCAGGCGCATCGCCCCTTGTGCGCACAACCACTGTTTTTTCAGTTTGGATCAAAAAATTATTTTTCGATCTGAAGGGTCTAAAATTCGAACGAGACCATTTTCCTACTCAAATTCTATGTTGATTGCATATCCGATCTCGGATTCGCAAATGGAGCATGGGAAGAGATGTTACACGCATATCTCTATTTTAGGGATATTTTGATAATTTCACCGATCATTACATGTTATTTGCTTAAAATTTATATGAATGACTTAGAGGATGAGTCTAGATCCTTGACATGATGAATGTTGATTTTGATTGTGATGTGAGCATGTTGATAGAACCGGATGGTCCTATGAGTTAAATTGAACTCAAATGTTTGGTTTAAATTGATGGTCCTCTTAAATGTTTGTGTAAACCACTCTTGAAAGATGTGATTGAGAATTAATTGGATGGTTGATAGGCTGAAAGGATCGATTGGGATGGAATTGATAAATTGATAAGAGTCTTTATGAGAATTATTAAGTGGTTTAATTGGGATTGCTTGTTTGTGAGCATTGAGTCTTAGGAGGAGTATCAAGAATTGAATCGAGTGAGACTAAGTCCAACTCGAACTTAATAATTATGTCGCCAAACGTAGGAGATGATTGAATCATTAAGTCAGATGCTTACCTATTTTTATCATCCTGAAATAATATGACTCAATTGATTGTTGGATCCTGATTGATTGATTTGTCCTTTACCCTGACAAGGAATTGAACGGTTGTGGTAGTATCACCGCAATTATCGTACGATCACTGACTCTAAGTGATTATTATTGGATAAAAAAACTTTTAAATAGATCTTGATAGTACTTTGATCGAAATTGGGGTCTCTGAGCTTTGGGCTTCGGAGACCCTTTTACGAGTAGTAGACCCATTTATGGATCATCCCATCATGTCATTTAAAAAATACCAAGACTTTAGGTCTCGAAAATTTTGGTCCCCGAGATCTTTTTACGAATCGTAGATCCAATTCATGGGATGCATATTGAAATTTTAAAAATTTCACGGATTGATTCTACGGGTCCGTTCGACGGGTCGTGGACCCTTCTATAAGTTGTTTTGTCAGCTCGTGAAAAAAGTACTAAGTCTCAAACTTGGAGGTATTGATTCCATGAAACAACATCTACTATCCATGTATGGTTCTACGATCTGCAGATGTTGTTCAAAGAAATCAAAATTCTGCAAAACTAAATTTTATTTTTTCAAACTTTCTGAGCCTGTCTAAGTTGCATTATTTGGTGGGGTGGGATGCGGGGAAAGGGGGGGGGTTACACTAGAATTGCAAGTTCAAATTGCTTGAGGCCTTAATAGAGATTTGAGCCAAATCCTATAAAGATAGGTCGTGATTGTTTTTTACTCTCTTGAGACAAAAAAATCATAGTATAATTTCCTATATTAAGTACATTTCCCACTTCACTTCTTATTTAATTGACTGTGATTCTTCGGAGCATTAAGCCACAACACAAAACAACATTAAACTTTAAATAATTTATTTATGCATAAATTATTGAGTTCTATCGAATCGCAATCGTGTGTTCATTTGGCAATTGGCAGTAGCACTACATTATTTGCAGGTATGCTCTAAAGTGCACATTCCACAACTACCCCCTAATCTATATATGAGTGAGTGTAACAGTGTTTTCTCTCATCCTAGCTGATTTGATTGTCTTTTTATCTCTCTCTCACCTCAGAACTGATAGATATCAGTATATATATTGTCATAATCCTAATACCAATAATAACACTACTACTAGCCTTTCACTTCATCCAATCACACCCACTACTGTTCTTGATTTTTTCACTCTTCTTTATGCCTTTCATCTTCCTTCCTTCTATATTCATTTTAAAAAATTAAAAAACATAGTGTAAATGGCTGAAGGTTTTGAACCTTACCATGTCCCACAACAGAGTAGAAGAGATAAGCTTAGAGTTTTGCTTGATGATAACAATAATACAAATTGTCAAATCCCTCTTTATGATCCATCCATTGTTTTACCTTCAGATTTGTCAATTTTTCAAGAAATTAATGGCAACCCTTTTCTCTATACACCTCAAATTCCAAGATTTCTTGATCATCCATCATCAGTAACAATAGCTCATAACAATAATAGTTGTAGTAGTAATAGTAACACAAATGGTCAAGGTAATTTATCTTTGTCTTTGTCGTCTCTTCATCATACTAGCACTAGTAATAATAATGACTTTTCGTCAAAGAGTATTACTACGACTACTAGTATACCCCTCGGACCTTTTACGGGGTACTCTTTAATTTTGAAGAGATCAAGGTTCTTGAAGCCTGCACAAATTTTGTTGGATGAATTGTGTGATGTGAGTAAAGGGATTTATGTTGATGATGGCGTTGATGATTCCTCCAATTTGATGATGGATCCTCCACAAGCTTATGGTAATGTAGGAGATGAGCAATTTGGGAAGAAGAAATCCAGGTTAATTTCAATGCTTCATGAGGTACCTTTTTTGATAATTCTTTTTTTTTTTTATATATAGTCTTAAATTGTTTGGTATTCGTTTTGAAATTTAACTAATTTTGAGTGCCTATTGAAGGAGAAGTAATACTCTTTTTCTCTTTATTTTCAAGATTTAAATTTGAGAATTTTATTAAATGCGAAAAATTTTTATCCAACCACTATGATTTTTTTATGATGGTGATGTTGTTGTCTAACCTAATTGAGGAGTGTAATGTTCACATTTTTCTAGGGGAAATTTGGAAGAATGGTATAATTATTTTGTCATGAGTTGAATTGTGAAAATATTTACTTAATGTTTGAATTAAGATAAATATACATTATATATCTCTTAATGTGCCATTCTTTCTAGAACAATGTATGAATTAATATCGATTTGTGTACTAGATGATTTTTTTTTTATTATGTATATTTTTCTTACTAACTCATGAGATTTTAATAGGGATGATATTTTTGAAATAAGGTCTTTCAAAAATAACTTCTCTGTCTCTATGAGATAATGATAAAATCTGTGTATATTTTAATCTTTTCAAACTTTTATAAAATTTTACTAGATATATTATTGTTATTTTTGCTACCTTGATTTTTTTCTTTATTGAAAAAGTGAATTTTATTGAATGTTTGGTAGGGAGGAGAGTTAGGCTTGTTTCAACATTAATGTAGAACCACAATATTTTTTTCATCATTGATTTTTACTTTTGTCTTTTTTTGGCAAGTTGAAGTATAACCATTATAATTTTGCAAGTATGTTGATATGTTAAGGAATATTTCAAATAAAATATTTATTTTTTTAACAGTATTTTAATTTTAAAATGTTCTTTTTTCAAGTATCAACTTTATTTATTATTATTTTTATAAATTTAACCAAGTATTATCCAATTGCCTAAAGATATTGCTTTGCACTTTTATCTTATGGTTCTATCCAGCTGTTTTTTTAATTTAAATTACAGTGCTTTTCTTTTTGTAGCATATACTTGATGTTTTAAATTAAAAGAAGAGAGATTCCTTAAAGTGATGAGTTATTGTTAATTGTCCGTACAAACATGCACTATAAATTTTTTCTTTTGGGGGTATTTTGAAGTTTTTAACATTGATATATTACTTTCTTTGTATCATAATTATCGTTTTTAGCTCTTTTCACCCTTATTAAAAACTAATAAATAAAAATTATAATGTACTAAATTTTATTCATATTTAATAAATATACATTAATTGTTTTCTTTTAAATATCGTAGATAGTTAAAAATAATAATCGAGATTAGTTTTAAATTCTTAAAATATACTATTTTTTATTCACTTTTACTTGTACACTATGTTAAAATTCATTTTCATGTTTAGCATAGCGAGAGGATTTTTTTTTTTTGACTTCTTCAAATTATTTTCAAGAGTAAGACTAAGCATTTATTAATTTACTATACTGAGATAAAATATTTGTATTGAGATAAAATATTTGTATCGATCATTATATTTTAAGAAATATACCATTTTTTTTTATTTTCAATGGGGGTTAGAGGAAATAAAAAGAAAATTAAATGTTAGGAATCAAATTTTTAAAAATAACGTAAAAATTTTAATAACCAATCATTTGAGGTATTAAGATTCTTCCCAATAAGATTAGTAAAAATGAGTTATTTTGGGACAAAGATTATAAACTAAAATGAAAGTTAAAATAGTAGGAAAAGAGTAATTACTCTTATATTAAATAAGCATATATTTCTTCTATTTTATTTTATGTGATATTCTTTTAATTTTAATCCATTTTAAAAAAATGTTATTTTATTTTAATTGGAAGAAATTTATCTTAAATTTTTTTTATCTTTAATGAAATAATTCTCAGTCACACAAATATCTAAGAATAATTTTAAATCATAAATTTTGAATACTTTATTTTAAATATCGTGTCAAATAAAAGAATGTCACATAAAATGAGATAGAACGAGTAACATTTTAATGTAATTTATTGGTTTTATTGTATTAAAGGCTATACCTAGGCTAGATGCCTATTTTCATATAGGCGTACATGTTCTTATAAATCACTAAGTTATCTTTTAGGAAAAGGTGATTTAGGGAATATATGCACTAAAATTGGTGCCTTAATTAAAGTGTACTACTCAATTATAGATAAGAATTCTAAGTAAGTACTTTTTAAAAAAATGAAAAATAAAATAATTGAAATTTGTGATTTTAAAGATGACATAGAACATTTGTATAGTTTATAAAAAAAAAAAAAGCTTTTAAAATTGTGGCTCATTTTGTGTTCATTGGTGTAGAATGTAACTTGTAATTTTAAATAGGTCATAAGTTTTAGTTTTTGTTATTAATAGTATAATAATTAAACCTTTATAGTTATGAATACTTTTATGTTTTTCCACAAGGTAAATTCATCTAATAAATATAGTTGCTTTATGAAGATCTTTTTGTCATCACAAATCATTAAAAATGTCATAAAGTACTCTCTTTTTTTTACATATTAAATGAATTTTTAAAGATAAATATAAATTTTGAGACTAAAGTATTGGGTTCGATTGAATTCATACCTTTATCTCTGACTCCGCCCCTTATGAATGCAAAACCTCATTTATAAGGAAGACACATAATTAATACTATAATGACTGATTCTAAAAGCTCTCATTTACTACTTTTTAATTAAGAAATTGCGGAAATAACTTCTATATCTCTAGGAGGTAGTAGTAAAATTTGTGTACATTTTACCCTCTTCAGACCTCAGTTATGAGATTTTACTGAGTATGTTATTGTTGTTGTAATCAAGAAATTGTCAAAGATGATCTAAACACTTTTAATTCTTCAATTAGTATATCAATATAGGTCCACATTTTTATATTTTGTAGCTCATGAGTTGATTTCTGAGGTTAATCCACTAACTATAGTTATTATCTCCAAAAGTCAATTTTTTAATTGAAGAAAATCATATCGAAGAATAAGCTTAACTTTTTGAGATAATAACTAGTAGAAAATGAATCTTAGAAAGTCAATTTCTTTATTGAATAAAAATTGAAATCAAGAAGAAGTACAACTTTTTCAGATAATAACTGGTAGTAGAATGACAATCTGATTTGAAAAATCAACTCGCTATATCATTACATAACTTACAAGCAACAAATATATACTTAATTACTATCACTATACAGCAAAAGAGACATTCAGTGACAATAGATTTTCTTCCTAGCAACAATATTTATTGCTACAAAAATATACATTGATATTTAAGTTAATGTCGTTGCATTAAGAATTGTTCAATTTATTTTCAGGTATACCACAAGTACAAGCAGTATCATGAGCAACTCCAAATGGTTGTGACATCATTTGAATCAGTTGCTGGACTTGGAAACGCAGCACCTTTTGCAAATATAGCTGTAAAAACAATGTCAAAACATTTCAAGTGTCTTAAAGATGCCATAATTGACCAACTCCAATTTACAACAAACAAATCTTCTCATCAAATTAATTGTGAAAGAGGTACTGTTGGAATTTCTGGCAAAGGAATTTATTGCCAAAGACAAGAAACTCAACCTGTTTGGAGACCACAAAGAGGGCTTCCTGAGCGTGCTGTCACTGTACTTAGGGCTTGGTTGTTCGAGCATTTTCTTCACCCGTAAGTATCAATTTACGTGTCTTACTTTTCTTGTTTTAGTCTGTTTGAAAATGAAATACTCCCTCTGTTTCATTTTGTGTAGTATCATTTGATGACTACGCATGGTGTTTAAGAAAGAAAGGAAAACTTTTGAAATTTGTGGGGTTTAAAACGATCCTTAAATATTTGTGTGCTTGTAAATCATTTCATTTAAGGGTAAAAAGAAATTTTAAAGTTAAAATTTGTTAGATGAACTAAAAAGTATAAGGTGTCACGTAAAATGGGACAGAGGAAGTATCATTTTCTACATTTTGAATCCAATGTTTTACATGACTTAATTGTTTGAGACTACTAAATTTAAAGGTGTTTTGGTACTGAATCCATCTCGGATTAGTTGTCATGTTTTACTTCTTGAGAGTTAGATTGACTAACGTTCAATGCTGAATTAGATTAGATCAACTTAATATGCTTCAATTAAAATTTAGATATGCCAAAATTATACGAAAAGTACTACAAGTTATAACCTTTCTTATATCAATTTGATGAAAAAAAGCATTTTAAAACATTAGTCAAAATATTACATGGTTTGAATCTTAAAAAATAAAAAATGACAACTAATTTTATGTTGTTGTTTTTTCGGCTCAATACGATTATTGTTATTATTGTCGTTGTTGTTACATGCAGTTATCCCACGGACACCGATAAAGTAATGTTAGCCAAACAGACTGGCCTCTCAAGGAATCAGGTTTTTACATCTAAAACATATTTTATACGTTCGATATAATCTTAATGTATTACAACATGTTAGTTATCATTTTTATCAGATTAATAATACATTTTATATATATGGTTAGGTTTCTAATTGGTTCATCAATGCGAGAGTAAGACTATGGAAACCTATGGTAGAGGAGATCCACATGCTTGAAACTCGAGAAGGTCATAATAGATCTTCACAAAAAGAAGGACCAAACAACAACAACAACAGCAACAATGACAATAGTAATAATCCGACTGAACATTTTTCTATGAGTAATTCACGTGCATGTGAGAGTAGTAATCCATCTACATCCACACCAAGATTTCATGACCTTCCATCAAAACGAACAAGAAATGACTTAGCAAATCTTCCCAACAACATTGGAAGATTTGCGGAGTCAGTAAATTTATCATACGGAAATTTGTCAACTGGAGTTGGTGGTGGTGTATCGTTAACCTTAGGGCTTCATCAAAACTCGGGTAATATTGGTCTATCGGAGGCTTTTCCGATTAATGCAGCTCGACGTTTTGGTATCGAGAATAATACGAATAGTGGAAGGTTTACGATTGGTGGATTTGATGAGCAAAATGGACAATTTGGAAGAAATAATACTATGGTTGGTGGGCAATTTTTGCATGATTTTGCTGGTTGATGAAGATTTTGTGCCTTTTTGCACTACATGGTGTGATATAACATATTCTACTCGGAATTCGCAAAGTTATTTTGATGTATGTTACTAATACTTGCTTTGTTATTTCGTTCAAGCCTGATTGAGGAAGAGTTACGAAGCATAAAGTTGGAGGTTGGTCGGAAGGTTCTGATTTGGAAGGTATATTTCAATTTCATGTGTCTCTGTTTTAATTTCTAGTAAAATATTGTTTCCAATTATTTGCCTTCATATATTTTCTTGAGTACAAAAAGTCTATTTAATTTGTAGAATGCAACATATATTTTTCAGTATTTTTGCTATGAAGAGTCTGACCAACAAGAACTTATTGATAAAATAGAGATAAAAATCATATGATATAATGATTCAAATCATTGAAGAAGTTAAACTAAATTCCTCTTTTCATTTGTGCTAGTTTTGATAGTTATCTATGTAGGAGATGTTTCGAGGTACCTAGTAAAATAATTAAAGTATTTACAAATCGATTTTGTGATTCAAACATCACCATTGAAAAAATGAAGAGTCATTTAGGGTGAGTATGCTATGTAGGAAAATATTTTACAATTTTCATTTTTTCATGTTCCGTCTTATATTTAGTATCTTCTGCTTTTGTGGTTTGATATCTTTGAGACGAGGGTCTTTCAGAAATAACTTCTCTATCTCTATGAAGTAGTAGTAAAATCTGCATACATTGTACCCTCCCTAGACTTCAGTTGTGAAATTCCACTGGATATATTGTTGTAATTGTTATGGTAAATATTTTCTAGAGTAACAATAAGGTAAATAATTTTTTCTAATAAAACAAGAAAAACTTGAGATTTTAAGTTCAATATCTCCTTTCCATCTATCTACTGCTTCTCCAACCCCTATTGCCTTTACCATTTCACCCCCGACTCCACTTCTCACTCGTATAATGTTTTGTTATATTACATATAGATGTTCTTTATAATAATATTTTTTTGCTTACTGAATACTAAAAATAAACTTATTTTTCAAGATAACATTTTTCCTTCGTACCAAACACACCCTTGGAGTTAATTATCTTCTTTTTGTTTTCATAAGAAAGTGATTAACTTATGGAGAACAAATTATGCTATTTAATCTCTTTTTCTTTAAAATCTTTTGCAAAATTTTTTAATCTTTTGCTTCTTGGTTCAATGATGGAAGTTGCTTTATGCATGAGCCATCTTTGTTTGTTCTTGTTGCATGTTTTTCTTTTGTTTGCAGCTTTCCATTGAACAATCATTTCAATCTGTATGTATTTAACTAATAAGTTCTGTGTCACTATTTCAGACACTAATAAAATGTCTTCTTCCTAAAGAAAATTGGGAATCTTTCATAAAGGGGTGCAGTTGTTTAAAGCTTTTTCCCCAATCAACTTTTTCTAGTGGTTGGTGTGGGCCTTTAATTTTCTCATTAAAATATATATATTCGAATTGTATTATTATTTGTTGTTTCTATTATTCTTTCTGTTGTAGTTTATATGAGTGTGTGTTCTTTTGACTTGATATGAAGTTTAAGAAAGAAAAATGAACTTCTAAAATTATGGTTTAAAGTAAGTTACACATAGTTATGTGGTTAGAAATTATTTTATCAAGGGTAAAATAGACATTTTAAAGTTAAATAACGTGTTGTTCTTTTCTGAGATTAACTAAAAAAAAATAAATCATACAAATTGTGTGTGAGAGAGTATCATTTTTTTTAATTTATTTTAGCATGTCTTCTTCATTGTTGTATTTTATTTTTATATACTTTGATAAATTTTACTTGAGGCGAAGATCTATCAAAAAACTTCTTTTCTTCCATCATGAGGTACGAGTAGACTGTGTGCATACCATCCTCCTTATAATTTACTTGTTAACTATAATATTATACTGAATATATTATTGTTATTATTGATCTGATTGTATTACCTCGTCTGTCTCAATATATGTAGTTTTGTTTTCTCTTTATGGTACCTTTATATTTTTTGTAATATTTTGATTTTAAATTTTTCATTTTATATTTCTTGAAATTTTCTGGACAAGAATTGAGATGCTTTGTAATCATTTGTTTCTGTACATTGTGCAGCATCTTAATAATTATTGTCTTTTTCTTTTTTTCTTTATTCAGGATTGTAAAAATAAATTGTAGCTTTAGAGCATTGGAAGAGTCAGAATTTTAAAGAAAATCTTGGAAATATTATTGTTCTGATCAATGTACAATTTTTTCACGTGGTAAGGTAAATGTTGGATGATGTAATTTAATAGTAATATAATGAAAATATTAGCACATTTTTGTGGTCTAGTTTTCTTAAGTTTTTGTAATTTTTAATTTGCAACATTTAGTAATTAGAAAGATTTGGGTAGATCATCATAAAATTGTCAGTGAAATCATGTTTATGATAATTGTTATTGAACTCGATTTATTACTATATTTTAAGCTCAAATTGCATTTATGATAATCATTGATGAAATTGATTTAAGTTGTATTTCAAACTCAAATCGCGTTTATGATAATAGTTTTTAAGATTAAGGATGAAAATGAAATTAATAAGGTGAGACAAACCAAAATTAAGTCATTTTGGCATCTTGGGAGATTCTATAGTTTCTACGGGATGAAGATGATAAGATCGATTCATGAATTTTCATAAAAATTATATCTTTATTCTAGATCCTCGGAGGAAAAAAATATTCTTTGCTTTGGCTTGAAGCGTCTCCTCTCAAGATTCACGTGGCTTGAATCGCTTGATTCCTCATCGAAATGGAAGGAGGTTAAGTACTTTAAAAGAATGAGTGTAGAATTATCCATTGAAGCGTCGTTAGTAATAAACCTGTGCGGGTCTAAACTCAAAGTAGAGTATACCTTAATATTATGAAGGTAAACTGGAGTCTGAAGAAGATGGTACGTACACAACCTTACTCCTACCTTGCGAAGTTAAAGGTAAAGTTGTTTCTGATAGACCATCGGCTCAAGTAAAAGCATATCAAAAACAATATGAATAGGAAATACCATAGTGAAGAAGTCGGGTAGAAAATAATAGACAAAAGAACCGTAGCAACAACAAATAATATGATAACCAACGTACAAGAAACAAACATTCGAATTAACCTTTATTATGCAACTTACATAGGGGATTCTCATTTGCAGATTACAGAATTCTTGTGAAATAAAATGACTGTACAAAAAAGTCATATAGACAGAACAACCTAACCTGTACAACATCTGGAAAAATACTTGTAAATGGGAAAGCTTAGTACATCCATGACAAATCTTGCTTGAAGATGACAGAATTTGCAGCTCCTTGAACACCCCTTTCTGATATCTGCGGACAATCCTCGACAACCAACAAGTCTAACTTGTAAGACCCAATGAGAGGCTTTAACCCATCGTCCGTCACTCCCAAACACTTCCTCAACCGTAATGTACACAGTTGAGGGATTTGGCTAGCGAGCTGCATGCCGTCATCTGTGATTTCTTGGCACCTCACAAGTTCCAAGATTTGGAGATATTGGGCTGAACAAAGAGCTTGCATTCCGACGTCATTAAAAGAATACACATGGTCAAGAGAAAGTTCTCTTATTGGACACAGTTGTATTAAAATAAGTATTCCATTCAATGTAAAGGAAGAAAACGAAGGGAACTCCCCATCAGAGAAAGACAATCTAACCGTATCAAGCTGAGAGCAGTTCTGAGCCACTGCCTTAAGACTTTCATCTGTTAACCGCAATGGATTGTTTTGTAGCAGAGGAAGGGAGAAATCTGATGGAACTCGGAGAGAGAGTGATCGAAGGTTGCTCGATTTCTGGGCCAAACATACTATGTCACAGTCCCTAACCCCAACACACATGTCTAAGTGAATCTTTTCCAAATTCTTGCACTTCCCTATTACACATGCAAGACCTCTCCCGGGGCTGATAACACAGTTCACTAAGCTAAGTTCAAGCATGTTCTCACATGGGATCCATTGCTTTTGCCACCGGTCAACTGCTAAACGGTCGTAAAGCTTCATGTATCTGTAGTTGGCATCAACCTCAAATTGCAGTCTCTTCAATTTCCTCCATGTAGGTCCAAGCTTAATCAAATCACCTTCTCCGATCACCCTACAATTCTTGATGCAGAGATCTTCAAGCATTTCATGTTTGCCAAGATATTCTAGCCACTCCATACTACTGACACTAAGACATCTAATCAGGTGAAGAACACCGAGGGCTTTGCAGCCCACAACAAGAGAATAGATTCCACAACCGGTAATTCTGGGAGCAAAGTTCAACTTCAAGGATGTAAGCTTCGAACAAGAAGCCAGGTAACTAAGACCAGCATCCGTTACGAAAGTACAATAACTTAATGTAAGGTCCTTGAGCAGAGGGCAAGAACTTGAAAGGATGAGAAGACCATTATCATCCAACTGCTTTCCTAACTTAGACATCCAACCAGAGTAAATAATTTCCACTTTCTCCAAGTTATGGAATCTGTTGCATAGAGCAGTTAATGCATCACAAGCAGGATGTAAACCACACCCCACCCGCATAGATATTCTCAGCACATTATCCAATTTGTAGAAGCGTTTGCAAGTTAGGGATACAGAGTTTCTATCAGCAGTTCTTTTAATCCTTCCCAAAATATCCAGAAGTAATTCAGCTGGTAAATTATCCATCTGGATCAGACTTCTCTATCATCAATCCCAGTGATACAGTAAAAACCTGAAATGCATAAAACTAATTTTAACGAAAGGTTCTAAAAAACCAGCCATATTGAAAAGGATCCTGAGACACGACATGGAAAAGTAACAATATTAAGAAACTAGGTCCAAGAATGAAGAAGGGGTAGAATTATTGAATGAATACGAGCTTTTTAACCTACAAAATCAAATGAAAGAGACAAAGGTGGGAGGGTGGGGGTTAAAACTGAGAGAACTGCTAAAATTAAATCAATTAACATCATAAATAGGCAGATCTCGATTGAACAACCTGTTATTTAGAGAGCCCCTTTTCGTTACAAGGATAACAACGGCAGGGAATCAAACAACTAGTTTCAGAATAAAATACTCAAATTTCTACATGCCAATACAAGCAAAAAAAGATGGGGAGGGAAAACCAACTTCTGAAATTCAGTTCAGATACAACACAATTACCCCTCATATACATAGAAATTTAAAAAAAAAAAAAAACACAAACAAAAGAGAAAAAACTGAGAATAACATAATATTAAACCAATTCATATAATAAAAGAGACAATTAATAGAAAGAAAAATGTCACCATTCAGGGGGCAAAAAGCCCTTTTCATTACAAAGGGGGATAGAATATAGCATCAACCAAATATTCAAATTTCTATTCAGAAAATAAAAGATAACGAAGCGATAAAATGGAGGGAACTTCTGAGTGATTAAATATGATATGAAAAATACCATTGATTGAATCCCTATGTGTTAAAAAGATTGACAAGCTGCTTACCATGTGAAACAGGCCACCTTATAGTGTCCTAGATTTGTTTTTCTAGCCATTCTCCAGCATTTTCACCTCCTCATGAATCGACTTTTCACAAACTCACAGATCATTCAGCTTTACTGCTGGGAATCCACCATACTTATCCTTTCATCTGTGTTACCTCGATGACCCTGCATAAGCAAAAGAAGATCAATTAGTGCAGTTAACGCCCAATCATTTGTATTACTTCTCTCCTGTAGTTTCCATCCTTCTTTAGAGGAGTAATTACACAATTTAGCATCATAATCCAAGAGTCAAATCCAGACACTTTCAGATTAAAAAAAACCATTTGCTTAATGACCTCCAATGATTTCAACCATCACGAGTAATTGGTGACAAATGAACAAAGATCCCTGCCAGGATACTCTTATGTAATAAAACTATTGCAGACACAGCTTGTCAGAGTGTAAAAAATAAGCTACAATCCTGAAATTACATTCTTTGTCCGGACGAATTTATTTTAAAGCATTGCAAACTCTTCAACAATATCTGCAATGTGAGGGATTGCATTTGTAGTTCTCTTTATCCAGTTACAATTAGAAAATGATGCTGATTCTCGTGTGATTATCTCTCACCTCACACTGAACAAACAGACAAACATGATCAAATATATACGGTTGAATGATACCACTCATATCTTCAGTTAACCAAGATATGTCTTTTTTCTACTTAACCAGGATGTGATATCCTCTCTACAGTCCTAGATTTAAAATCCTTCACTTCAAATACAATTATACATAACATCTAACCACATGTCTTCTTTCTAGAAACAGAAATGCATTTACAAATAGACACAAGCTCTACTAATCCAACTAATTAGGTTCTTTTTTCATCGTCAAAATGCGCAAAAAGCATGCTTCACTTAATCTTTTCACCAACTCAAGCAGCTCCACAACGTAAAAATCTCTAGGCATTACAAAATTCAACTAATCCTTCATTGAAAAACAAAAATAAGCATTTTCAGCTAAGGGTGTTTTGGTACAAAGGAAAATATTTACTAAAAAATGCTTCTTCCAAAAATAAATGAGTTTCTTACTAATTTTCTAGTGTTGGATAAGTAAAAAAATAATATTCTAATTGCATTTATATATCTAATCTAACAAAACACTATGACGGGTGTGGATGGGTTTCGGGCTAAGTTGCACAAACTCTTCGCCTTCAATACCGCACCCGTGTCAGATTCTCCGAAAATACACTACTTTTGGAGAATCAGACACGTACCCGCAAAAACTTTTGAAAAGTCCGAACAACATAGGTTTCGGGGCATTGGATTATCAAGGAAAAGACAATGCAAATGAAATACCACCTATCAAACTTATCACCGTACTTCTATTCGGAAAGTCATTTTCCTTTAACCTGTTTTCATAGAAAAATTATATTGACCAACCAAATATATGTTCTCCTCAATATTAAACACACCCTAAAACTTATGACAAATCAACATAGAATCTTAAGCCCCAAAAATCTAAAAAGGAACAACATGTCTCTAAAAATCTGAATCTGAATTGAAAGCTAACAGCCATGAACAATCGTAAAAGAACTTAACTTTCTCTAGATTGCATTCACAATTTCTACTTAAATACCGCAACAAATAAATAAATAAATAATCCAATAATAATATTTATCGAAGAACAAATTACTCTACAAGAAAATCGGAAAGAAATTGAACTCACCGGCAGAGAGAAGAAGAAGAAGAAGAAGAGATTAGAGAGATGAGCAACTTTGGCAATTCAGTTGAGGGGATTAAAGACACGTATATACTAGAAAACTATAAAATGTCAAAAATGCCCTTTAGATCCTCTATCACGGCTCTTCTATAATACAAAAATTTAATTAGATACTCCATAAATACCCTAATAATACAAAATAGAAAAATATATTTTTCATATAAAATATAAATATGTGTATTGATTTATGTATTTGAAAAATATAAAATCTTGATATGAAATTCTCAAATCAGGTTTTTTAGAGAGTTTATAATTTTATTATTATAATTTTTAAATCATAGAATGAAATCATATGTCCAAATACCTAGTTTATACGAAAAAAGTCGAATCCCATTCATATTCTTATGAATAGGATGAGCATTTTAACTTTTAGGTAGGACTCTACATAATCACATTCATCGATTTATTCTTTTCTTTTTAATACTTTTCTCTTTAGATAAGTCAAACGTGAAAAAAATAGCATATTATATCAATTAAGACATAATTAACAAACATTAATTATTTTTTTAAGAGGTTAGCATAAAATGACTATAAGATCAAAAATTTGAGCTACACAATTCATAATCATTTTCCATAAAAATAGTAAAATATACACTCTCTCTCTCCATCTATTTTTACATGTCCCTTATTAATTTATTTTTAAGAATTTTTCAAAAAGAGCAAATATTTGAAAACATAATAAAACAAAAATGCCTATAGTTTGATAAAATTACGATTTGTAGCTACATAATATAGGAAAGGGGCAAGCGAGATCGAGAGAAGGAGGAGAGAGGGGCAGAGAGGCGAATTACACATATATATTAGTCAAATTGTATGTGTATATCTGTCAAATAACTGTATATGTGTAACTAGTATATATATGTATTTATATATATGACAAGCGAGGTTTCCGGGGGGGGAGGAGAGAGGTGAACGAGATCGAGAGAGAAAAGAGACGGATTGTATATGTATATCTGTCGAATTGAATGTGTATATCTATCAAATAATCATATATATGTAGTTGATATACATATATATAATTAACAAGAGATTTCAAAGAGAGAGAGAGAGAGGAGATAAAAAATAGCTATAAGACCCTAACTATATCTACAAGTATAATATTTTTAAATTATAGTAATATAATGTAAATACATAACGTATATTTGTTTAGTTATATATTTTACACTTTTTTAATAAATGGGTCGAAATTTATAATGGGCCTAGTTTAAAGGGTCTATGTTCAGTCCAACAAAAATAGAAAAGCCCAAACTAAACAAACCCAAGTAAACTCAACAAAGCATAGAAAGATCAAAGAAAAGAATATTCTCCTTAAAAAAAAAAGAAAAAGAAAAAAGTCATTATACCAACAGAGTTTTCTCATAAAACCATAAACACCACTTTCAAATCTGCCTTCTTCCTTAGGGTTTTCCCTAGGGTTTAACAAATCCTCCATAACAATTTTCTCTTCTTACAACAAAAAGAAAATTAAATTAAATTCAAACCCCTTGCCAAAATCAGATGATTCAACTTTTTACAATTTCCCAGTTGTAAAATTTGTAAACCTGAACAATAAAAAAGCAATCTTTTTTATTGGATCAAGAAATGGAAGCAAGAGTAGGTGTATCTGGTCATGGAGGTGGTGTGGTTGAAGGTGGTGCAAGAAACTTTTTACAGCAACCTCAGAAGCCCCAACAACATCATCTTCAACAAAATCATCATTATCACACACAACAGCAACAGCAACAACAGCCACAGCCTCAGATTGGTACTGTCCCACAGCTTCTTGCTGGTGGCATTGCTGGTGCTTTCAGCAAAACTTGTACTGCTCCCCTTGCCCGCCTCACCATTCTTTTTCAGGTATTCCTTTTTTTCTTGCACCCCCTCTTTGTTTATTGTGCTTTTCCTGTGTCTGGAAGAACGACTAATTCCACGGGATAACTGTAACCTGGTGTTTTTTCTATGATTTTATAATATGTACTACCATTGTATGAGCTGTCTATATCTTATTTGTTTTATTTGGGCTTATTTCATTCTTAGGTAAGATTTAGATGGAAAAAGAAATTAGGATAGCTGAGGAGTGAAGTTCTGAGGTAGTGGTAAGGTCTTGCGTACATTTTATACTCCCCAGACCCCACTTATGGGATCCACGTTGTTGTTGTTGAGGAGTGAAGTTCTGAGGTAGTGGTAAGGTCTGTGTACATTTTACCCTCCCCAGACCCCACTTATGGGGTCCACGTTGTTGTTGTTGAGGAGTGAAGTTCTGAGGTAGTGGTAAGGTCTGCGTATATTTTACCCTCCCCAGACCCCACGTATGGGGTCCACGTTGTTGTTGAGGAGTGAAGTTCTGAGGTAGTGGTAAGGTCTGCGTATATTTTACCCTCCTCAGACCGCACTTATGGGGTCTACGTTGTTGTTGTTGAGGAGTGAAGTTTCTAGAGGACAAGAATGATGTAAAAGAGGAAAACTTGATTTTCCGTCTATTGACATAATTATGGGGTTAAAGAAGAGAATAGAATCAGCTAAGATCTTTTCTCTGAGTGACTTTACTTTAGCTAATTTAATTGAAATGTTAAGCAATTGGTGAGATATGGAGTTGAAAAGATTGAGTCTTTTTAAAACTTATTCTCTTTATATGTCGTACTTGTGTCAATTCCTTAGAAGACGAAAATTGGACCATGAAGATTTTGAATTTGTCGATGGTTTGATATTCATAGGCAATCAGAAAAATGTATGAGTGTCAATAACACAGCGAGGGATGAAATTTTTAAATGTGCATTTGGCTATTTATTTTATTTGGATGCTTCTCTTTTTGTTTAATTTCTTAAACACGTGATATATGAGATTTAAAATGCTTTTTTTAGTTGCTTATTGAGAATTAAGTTGGTGTTAACTCAACTAATTCTAAAAGGTACTTTGCGCACATTCTGACTAATTCTATGAGGTATCTGCTACCTCCCACCATACCGAGTAATTTTGTCCATCAAGGATTGGATAACAGGAATAAATAACCTAGTGTGTTTTTACCGAATCCGGGAATTGACTTGTCAAAACTATAATAATGTGCCAACAACTATTTTCCTTGATATCCCGTTCAATTCACTGGATGAAAATTTTCAATTCGTAGGTTCAAGGTATGCATTCTGATATTGCGGTATTGACCAAGCCCAGTATTTGTAGTGAGGCAGTGCGTATTGTTAATGAAGAAGGATTCAGGGCTTTTTGGAAGGGGAACTTGGTCACTATTGCTCACAGGCTTCCGTATTCCTCAGTCAATTTCTATGCTTATGAACACTATAAGAGCGTGAGTACTTTATAACATAACTTTGTCTTTATAAAGTTTGGCAGCAAAAGTTTCTTTCACCTTGCATGTTGCAATCTTTTCTGAAAGTTATTATATTGGCAGCTATTGAAATCAATTCCTGGTCTGGATGGTAAAGGGCGACATGCAGGTGCAGATCTTTTCGTGCACTTTGTTGGTGGTGGATTGGCTGGAATAACAGCAGCTGCTGCCACCTACCCGTTGGATCTTGTCAGAACAAGATTAGCTGCACAGGTATAAATATGTTGCAGTGCTTGCTTGGTCTCATTGATCAATTAAACAGTAGCGCAGGGTATATTAGTTTTATCTCTCTAAATTATGTTGGTTTCCTGTTTTGTTTGATTATTGGAGCATCAAGCTGATGTTGTCCTTTGATTATAGATGGTCCATATACTTGTTAGATGTCATACTTCCTATCTGTTATACTTTTCTCTATGCACGTGGACCACATTCTTTTAGAAAAAGCCAATTGTCGCTCTAATTGACTAGATTGTCACAAGTATGGCTTAAGCATTTCATTGAGCTGGTTTCTTCTCGATTCGTAGATTTTGGCTATTTGTTTGTTCCACAAATATGTATTCAGTATTTCAGCTGGTTCTTTTAAACTTTGCAGAGGAATGCCATATACTATCAAGGTATCTGCCATTCTCTTCGTACCATTTGCAGAGATGAAGGCTTTTTTGGGTTGTACAAAGGGCTTGGTGCTACATTACTGGTCTGAATTTCTGCGCTACCTTTTATATGTCCCTGGCTTCATCTGAAAAGGAAAAAAAGCAATTTACAAAGCTATGGTATTTGCTTTGCAGGGTGTTGGACCTAGTATAGCAATAAGCTTTTCTGTCTACGAGGCTTTGAGATCCTGCTGGCAGACTCAGAGGTAAGTACCACCACGCCTTGAGAGCCTTATGCTATGGTAGACATTCTATCGTTCTTGTGCAACATCATCTTGTGTTCCATTTTCTGTTTCTCTCAGGCCCGATGATCCTACCATTGCAGTCAGTCTTGCTTGTGGAAGTCTGTCAGGAATTGCATCTTCCACTGGTGAGTAATTTGTGTCAGTAACACTAGCGCTTTTTTTCAGTACAATCGAAATATTTGGATTCTTCGCTACGTTCGTTTTCTTGGTTGAAAATTATACCATTTAGGGGTTGGTTGGTATGGGATGGGATAGACAAAGTTATTCCGCCATATATGTGAGGTAACTTTTCCAATTATTATAGCATAAATGATGGGTTAAATAATCACCAGACTAATTAATACCCCTAACCAAACACAAGATAAAATAATCCTGCATTTGTATCTCGATATTATTATTCCTTATACCTTGTACCAAATGATCCGTAGAGTGAAGACACTAGCGTATAGCTATCCAACTTGCCTCTGCCTGGATTAGGGGAATCAAGGCCAATGCTTAAAAAAGTGAATTAATGGAGTACTGTAGGGAACAACTTGATTATATGTGAATCTACATACCGTAGTTGAACGAAATTGCAGTCTGTAACTGTTATGTTGTACTCTTGATAATGTCCAGCAACTTTCCCTTTGGATCTTGTGAGACGAAGAAAGCAGTTGGAAGGAGCAGGAGGACGTGCACGTGTGTACAACACTGGCATAATGGGGATCTTTAAACACATAATCCGAACTGAAGGCTTACGTGGCTTGTACAGAGGGATAATGCCCGAGTACTACAAAGTAGTTCCCAGTGTGGGAATTGTGTTCATGACGTACGAGACACTGAAAAAGCTTCTATCTCAAGGACCTTTTGATTCTTGACATTTTCTGTTCTGCCGTCTCCAGTTTTCTGATTTAAAAAAAAAAGGCACAAGGTTGAGTTTTGTTCAAGTTACCTGTTAGGAAGAAAGTTTTAAGTATTGATATGCTAATTAGTATTAGACAAGAGAACATTCACACCGCAGCAAATTTTGTTGTTGCTGCTGTTATAACTTGTTTTTTGTTGTATAGCCATTGAATATCATTAGTGTCCCACATCAATTGTATTTCTTGATATTATTTAGGCTGGATAATTCTTAGGAATTTTACCTTGCTTTCTCCATCTTAGATGATTGTATCACCCCTTTTGTCTTATTTTCCATTTTATCTAGTGCTTCTTTTTGACAAGTTTAGGCTAAATCCCCTCATGATACTGTTGTAAGGACCAGTGGAGTATATCACAGTACTGCTTGGCAATTGTAATTAAGAGGAGACTATAAGTTGGTTCTTATGTTTCATTTGGTTGCTTGTCGCAACGCGATTCAGTTACATACTAAATGTAATAGTATAGGAACTATTATCATTTCCGTGAAGTTACAAATTAGAAGAACTCGAGAATTGCCTGTATTGTATCTGGCTGAGACTTCCAATGAGATGTAAGTCTTGAGGAAGATATTTGAATGATATTACAAGTTCATCTTCCATCAACTATTTCTTTTGCTTGGCGTCTTAAGCTTTCGTTATGCATGGAGTTTGAAGAAGGATCTGACAACTAAGGCTCTATACTTTTGAGTTTCGATAAGGGGTTGTTTGAATTAAGGGTTGGAATAAACAAAACATAGTAAAAAATATGGCAAGTTGCAAGAAGAGGCAATTATATATGCATTTGATTGAATTCACTTGTTAATTTATAATGTTTGTTAAGGATGACTGCCACTTCAGAACTGTGAGCACTGAAACAAGGATCATACAGCACCTGGTTTTACAAGAATACTTGAAGTAGTTCACCATTTAAAGTAGTACTTCAAACTTGATATTTTTAGTAATTTCAAGTTTAATAATTTCGTGTTGGAGAATATAATTTTGGGATGATTGTAGTACATGGCTATCCGGTCAGAATAATTATAAAGAAAATAGTCATTCGTTTTATAAACGTATATAGTCAATGTATATTTCATGTATAATCAAACTATATTCAGTTTTTGAGTGTATCATAATATATATTTTTTGTATCTAAGAACATTGTTTACTTTCAAGAACATTGCTTGTTGGAAAGTGGGAATTTTCCCTATTAGATTTAGTGTTTTAAAAAGTGGGGGCGTGAGGCAAAGCATTTTTATCTAAAATAAAGAAGTGTAGTTAAGAAAAGACACATATATTTAACGATATATCATTTAATCATAATAATTTAATAATGGAATATAGTTTGATGTAATTATCGGAGTCAAGTAAAAACTCATTGTTCCATTTAATTGTTATTCCCTTTTTTTTCTTTTGGGGATAGTGCAATCTTACTACAATCATTAACGTAGCTAACTATTTTCTTATTCAATATTTGTAAAAACATTTGATGTTTCCAAAAGGAGTATCATATCCCATTTTCATTGACATGATTGACACAACTCTCCTATAAAAAACCAAAAAAATAAATAAATTGAAAAGGTCGATAAAAAATTAAATATTTGTTAAATTTTGATGTGATGTATAACTGAGGCATTTACTTAATTTGTAGTAAATGTCTTTTCATTTTTTTCTTCTTGGATATATAGGTTTTAAATTTATGTACCAAGTAATTATATAGAATATGCACTCCTTCAATTTAATCAAGAGTAATTTAGTAAAAATATCGCTCTTAAATGAATGTGTTCAAACAAAAAACATTATATATATACAAATTGAAGGATTCTAGAAAAGATTTATTCTGTTGTTCTATATTCTTCTTTTTCTTTTTTAAAAAATATCAAATTTGTAACTGTCAATATCAAATGTGTCGCTTTTGGCCTTAATCTCAAGAAAATAAGTTGTAAGGGAGAAATGGAAAAGATAATAGATGCAACTTAATTAAAGAGCAAGCCCTTAATTAGTCATTTTTCATGAAATGTAATCTCTACTAATCTAATCAAGATCAAGGGCAATAATATATGTGTGATATGATTATACACCAGAAAATAAGAATATGAATCAAATAGAATACATCCCATTATATTCTTTTTCACAGTAATATTCATCCAAAAAGGCCCCACATATATATACCTCCCTCTTGAAGTTGATTAATTAAATAATATGGTTCATGTCACCCCAATTAGTTTATGGGTTCCAAATAAATATTTTTGCTTACTAGAGTATTGGTTTATATTAAATAAATCTTCTACTCAAATATTAATTACTACTCTGTCCTAACAACTATCTTTCTTTATTTGGGTTTTAGATGAGCGTAAATCTGAAAAATCGGTGTTGACCCAACTCATTCTCAATTTCTCGTGAAATTTAAAAAATAGTATTTATTAATTTGATTTTTATATAGAATTACTAATAAGATAGATTATATTGATTAACCCTTATAATAATTATTATTATTAATTTTCCAATGTTTAAAGGTAGTCAATGAGGAAGAGACATCATTGTATGAGGAAAGAAAGGTTCCCATCTTATCATTGGCTTTAAAAGGAACAGAATCAACAATGATATATTCCAGCCTTCTTGGTGACAGCACCTTATCATATAGGAGCATATCTTTTATATTATTATTATATACCAACCACATATCTGGGATAATTTTATTATATGTCAACTTTATTTGAGGCACTATAAATTATTGCTTCTCATGCATAATTTGTCCATCAACACTTTTCACAAGAACAAATTAAACTAGCTACATATATAGTTGCTCTCTTTTCTTTCTTTCTTTCTTAAATTCCTATTATTTTGAGCATCATGATTATTATTATTGTGAATACTGTGTTAGGTTAATGGTAATCTGCATCCTGAGGTTTAGATTAGTTTTTGATTTACTAGATCTAGTCCTCGGGTTGCAGATTATCTTTACCTAACTAACAGTGGAAAATCATTGAAATGTTGTGTTGCATGTGGTATTATATTGCTATAACTCATAAACTCATTTCAAACAACACAATAACGTGACCAATCTTATTTCATAAGTGGAATAAAAACTATAAAGTATAGGTAGGTTTTAGTTATGTCTACCTTTATGGAGTAACGACATTGTTTATGATAAACCGTAAAATAAAAATATTATTTTTCAAAACAATATGAAAGAAATGCAAGAGGCATAGTAAAAATTTTCATTCTCTGTTAATGCACAAAGAATATATTTTCTTAACTTACCTTGCATTTCTGGAAACAACCTCTGGTGGAAATGCAAGGTAAGGTTGCGTACAATAGAACCTTATGGTCGGGTTCTTTCGCAGACCCTGAGCATAGTAAAAACTTTAGTACACCAAGCTTGCCAAACAAACTTATGAATAAGCTTGTTGATTTTGGATTATGCATCTTGTTATTAAAAATTTGGTCCCCTAGAATATGACTTTGATAGAAGCTAAGGTTTTGCAAAGTAATGCATGTAGGAGTGTGCATATCGGTTCGGTTCGGTTTAATCATATACATTATCGGTTCGATTTATCGAATTTTGGTTTTTAAATCAATAACAAACTAATAAAATAATTTTTATCGGTTTTTGGTTTATCGATTTTAAGTCCTTACAGTTCAGTTTTCGGTTTACCCGATAAGGATGATAAAGAGAATTTGCATTAATAAAAACTGACGGAGTATGAAAGAGTAAAAATTAAAGACTAAATACTAAAGTGGGTAACTAATCACTTAAGTACGATAAAGATTAAAATAGGTAAAATATTACTATAGTGTCCTATTTTTATTAAATTACTAATATTTAATATTTACCTAGGGGTAAAATAGTGAATTGTTATAATCTTATTGGGTTATCGGTTTACCCAATAGTAAAAACCAATATCAAATCGATAACCCAATATCTTATTTTTTTCAAAATCATTAAAAATCTGATAACCTAATAGCCCAATAACAATAAACCAATAACCTTTTTATCAGTTCAGTTTACGTTAGGGGTGTACAAAATCAAACCGTAAACCGCACCAAACCGACAAACCGTGTCAACCCGCAAAAAAAATTCGCTTAGTGGGTTGGTTTGATTTGGTTTGGTATTGACAAAAAAAATCGACTATATTTAGGTTGGTTTGATTTTGATTTTAAAAAACCAACCCGAGGCCAAATCAACCCGACATTATATATATATAATATATAAAAATCCATATCTTCTTCTTCAATCCATATCTTTTAAAAATCCATATGAATTTTCTCCAAAACCAAATCCCTAAAACCAGGCGGCGCCGCACCCCCACGATGGTTGTTCCTTATGCGTGCGCCACTCTCCCTGCTAAAAGGCTGACAAGCCCGCGCCCCTCACAATCTTTTGTTGAATAGATCCGTTACGATAATTTTATGCTATAAATTCATCTTCTTCTTCTTATTTCGGGGGGAGCAATCGAAAATCTTAAGGAAAGCCTAGCAG
>JAABOM020000110.1:5243563-5266736 GCA_011800125.2 Solanum clarkiae | reverse complement strand
TATGGCTAGGAAAGGAGAATTATCTTTCTACACATAATTTTGTAAGAAAATGTTGGTTATCAAACTATTAAAAAAAATTAGAAAAATCCGCAAACCGCACCAATCCGCACCAATTCGAAAAAATCCGAGGTTGAAAAACCCACATTTATTGGTTTGGTTTGGTTTATAGATTAAAAAACCTGACATAAATGGTTTGGTTTGATATTTAAAAAATTCGAACCAACCCGCTTCATGTATACCCCTAGTTTACATACCGATCGATTCGGTTTCTGCACACCTTTAAATGCATGGGTTATAAGGACAACATAACGAAATTGACGCCCTAAAGTTAAACCATAAGGTCTTAAGTTTTATTACTAAAATTTTACATATTTTTATTTGATTTCTTTCTTTTTATTTTGTAACAATGGTGTACGGATCATTTTGTACATCGTTTAACTATTCATTCGACTATCTAATAGCTAGCGTTATCTAAGGCATTTAGTAACTCTACTCACGAAGACTTCAATAATATTGTTCTAAAATAACACACTGAGGACCATTCCTTATATGATAATCACAAGTAATTGGCTAAATTATATGTTGTTATATTAAGGCTATTTTAGTCATATAGTAGTGTTTAAAGGATCATTACCTGTTCTTAAACTCATTAATTCATGTATAAATAATGACAAATTCCTTACTAGGAATATAATTTAATTAATCAATTACTTTTTTATTCAAATAATAGTGTTTTGAGGATCATTATTGTTCTAAAACTCATTAGATTATGTGTCCTACTGATGGGGACTCTCATATGATATGATAAAGGATAAGTTACATGCCCAAATAGTGTTAAGTTCTTTATTATTTCTAATTACTGTTTTAGCCAAATAGTTGCCTAGTCTATATATACCAAGTGGTCAATTATTGGAAAATCATTTAGTTAATTAATTGGAAAATTTATCTGTTGACAGTTGATGGTCGATTTATGGAAAGTACAAGGTTAGTAAGGGTAGAATGATGTCTTGTTTTGGAATATATGGAGAGTACAAGGTTAGTAGCCCATTTGTTTATATTAAAATTAAAATATGCGAATGAGAGTATTAAAATATGTATTAAGATTGAAAGTTGACAACTTATAATTGTGGTGGATGTTAGTAATAGCTAACAATTATAGATTGGTAATGTCTAATATGATAGGATTGATTGATAATATATATACACACACTGATAGTGATTACTGATTATTGCAATAATGATGGTTGATAGTGATGATTATAAATAGAGATTATCAATGACGACGACGGTGGTGATTGGTGGCGACAAAGTTGCATCTAATTGTAAGGATGATGGTTGTGAACAGTATAGCAGAGTCAAGATATTTATTAAGAGGGTTAAAATCTAAAAAAGCAGACATATGAATTCATTGAGGGGAAGAGGGTTCAACATCTAATATATATACTTAAAAAATTATTTTAACCATATAATTTTTCACCGAAAACATCGGGTAGCTTCGCCCTAATAATGAATAATGCTAGTTGATAATAATGGACGACGAAGATGATAATACTATTATTTGTATTTCGAACAATTTTTTAACAAATTATTCCTGTTTTATGATCTAATGAAGAGCTGAATAAAGTTTAAAACATAGAAGTACAAGAAGCAGAAAAAATATTTTGAATCCACAAGTTATTAGTGTGTTGTTAAAAATTCATAATCCCTTCACTGTTATTAAAGAAATGTGTTACTTCCTTTCACGATAGAATAGAAAATATTTCTATAATAGCAACAATGTATCGATTCGAAATTAAAATACTTAGCAAAAATATCAAAAATTAAAAAAAAATATCAAAAGTATAATACAAATTTGATCTAAAAAATATATCAACAAAAAGAAGTGTTTCTATGTATAACCAACTTCACATGTAACTAAAATTAAGAACTACACTTTGATTTTGCATTATGAATGAGTTGAAAGTTGAAAGTATGTTGCATTAAAAAATGTATTAAGATTGAAATGTTGATAGCTTAGAATTTTGTTGGACGATAATAATAGCTAATAACAATAGACTCGTCGTGAATGGTCTGATAAGATTTATATATGCACACACTCAGAGAGAGATATTAGTAATTGTTGTGGTAATAATAGTTGATAGTGATGATGCTTATAAATGGTGACTATCGATGACGACAACAACGGTGATAGACAATGATTGGATGGTTAACAAGTGTACAACAACAACAATAACATACCCAGTATAATCCCACTAGTGGGGTCTGGGGAGGGTAGATTGTACGCAGACCTTACCGCTACCTCATAGAAGTAGAAAGGCTGTTTCCTAAAACCCTCAGTTCAAATCCCAAAGGCAGAATACCTAGATATGGCCAAAAGAAAGGAAGGTTAACAAGTGTGACAGTAAATATTCATGAAATATAGTTTTTGTTCGAAATTAAAATATTTAGTAGAAATATCAAAAATTAAAAATTAAGTATCAAAGTATAATATAATTATAATCCAAAAAGTATATCAATCAATCAGATCATTTGATCAAAATCAAAATCGAGCAACAATGACAACACAAAAAAATTCTCCTTTCAACTACTCTTTAAAAACAAAAAGTGTTTATAACTTCACATATAACTAAAATTCAGAACTACACTTTGATTTACATTATGAATGATTTGAAAGTTAAAAAGTATGTTAGCTATGTTCTAAAGCTAATAATTGAGTAATTGTGACTTAGAAAATGGAAGTGGTCAACTAGATATTTGAAGATGAGGTAGAATAGTTAAAAAGAAACATTCAAAATTTGGAATGAGTTAAGTGGCACCACAACAAGGGACCAGCATAGTACACATGTCAAGTTAACCAAGCAGGGAAGTGACACATGGAAGGCAGCCACTTGATAACAAGTAAAGTGCAAGTCAAAAGAAAAAAAAGTATAGTCAAAAGTCAAAACCCTTGTTCCTTTGTCTCATACTTTGAGATACTCTGATCTTATCAATGATCTCGATCGGGATAGGCTTAGTTTTAAGACTTTTATTGAGATGGTCTATCTTTATCTCTATGAAGTAATAATAATAAGGTCTGCATATATTTTATCTTCCTCAGACTCTACTTATAGAATTTCACTGAATTTTGTTGTTGTTGTTGTTATCGTTCTATTTGCTCAAGCTGCATTCCTTTATTTTTCCTAACATTTCAAAGTAATTATACTTTGGAGTTGAGAAAAAGAATCAACTAATAAGTTAATAGCACTCTTATTTCAAAATTAATTAACACTACTTTGAGAAGCATAATTTCATAATAGTCTTCTCTATAACCAAATCATATCATGTTGTCTACAACTCTATGTGCATTCTCATGTTTAAAGGTACTCTAGACTGATTTTTTGAGCAAATTCATGTTGGTCCTAGATAAGAATCTAGTCAAAAGCATCATATACACTTTATATGGTAATTGGTGCATCTAGTTTTTATTTGACCTACGATTTAAGAAACAACAACATACACAAGTGGAGTATGGGAAGGGTAGTGTGTATGCAAACCGTATCACTATCTCATAGAGATAGAGATGTTTTCGGAAGACCCTCATCTCAAAAGTATCATTTTCAAAAACAGAAAATACTAGATATGAAACTAAACGACTAAAGTAGAAAGCAAATGATAATTTGTAAAGACAATAAAAGTAACAAAAGATGACGAACAATTACAATACAATATATGAAGACACAACTACTTCTACTAACTTACTATATCACAAGGCCAAACAAACATCATATTATCCTACTTAGCTATCTTTAAGAAAGTAAAATAATGATAATAATAATTATATAATCTTTTTATGAATTTTTTTTAATTTGACTCATAGCTTAAAATATTTCTTAGTGATAATTTTAACTTTGTCAAGCAATGATACCCTATTTATCCCCTTGAATAATTCATATGCTTTTATTGGAATGCAACAAGGAAGATATGTAGACCATGGGATATTTGCAAATTTGTCCTACCATAGCCTCTTTCAAAATCTAACCTCACCTTTCTACTTTAAAGATACCATAAATTATATTCTATTATTTAAATTATTCCCAACCACCTAAATATCTGAAGATAATTTAAGATATCAAATCATATGCTTGAATCAGACTGATCATTGAAGTATATTAAATAATCTTTCTCATCAAATTTTGAGGAATCTATACTATATTGATTACTTATAAATTATCTCAACCAGGAGTCAGAATTTTTTATAAAAAAGGTTATAATTTTAAGTAGATAAACGAACTAATCAAAGGGAGTTCGATATCTATTATATAAATAAAAAAAATATTTTTATCATATATAAATTATACTATAATTTTTCGCCGAATAGGATTGGAATGAATCTCTAATACCTACGTAACTCCGCCACTAATCTGAGCAAATAACATAATAAAAAAGAACAAGTATCAAAAAAAGAACTCGATTCTTCTTTTAATATTGGAATTAACATCATACAGAAGAATATAATATCCCATATGCCAAAACTTCTCAAAAAAAAATGGAAAAATGCTAGTTTTTTTCATACATTTCTTGTGCTAAAGATTCCCATGCACCAAAGAGTTCCTAAAAAAGAATGGCCTAAACTAAGATTAGCTAAAAAGCTAAAAAGGAATAATTAAAAAAAAATTAGCTTTCTTTACAAAAAGCTGTTGAAAAAAAAATCCTCAAAGATTGGAACTTGAACCCCTTTTGACCAAAATAAAAAAATAATATCAAGAAAATCAGAAAACTCAAAAATTTTCCAATTTCCAAGAAATGGAGAATTTCATTTGGTGGATCGGAGCAAAAAGATACTGAATTCTTGACCCGGACCCTCATCCGGGTTAATCAAATGAAAAGACTCCGAATCTGCACCGCCAATAATACACTCGTAATTAGCTCTCATGTACATTACTTCTTCAGATTCGGTACCCGAAACCAAACCCGACGGAATTACACCCGCCCCGACTGTCATTGACTGCATAGTCTTCAACATGATGCGGGTCTGTTGGGTCGCCCGTCTCCGAACCGCAAACCCGATTTTTCGGCCATTACAGAACAGAGTCCACATTGGAATTGAATGGAGCGGGCAACGATTCAGCTCAGAATCCGATGATTCAAGGGCAATTCGGACTAATCCACATCGCATTTCTTGAATAAGGGTTGTGGTTGGGATGGAAAGTTCTAGAAGAAGTGAAGGCTTCGTGTTGAGACGATCGTGTTGAACACAGAACCATACGTGTCCACCGCGGCGTTGGCCGAAGATTGTTCCGATCACCATTGTTCTGGAAGAACGCGGCGGAGCAGAGAGTGAAGCGGCGCCGGCGGAGGCAGCGGTGGTGGTGGAGCTGATTGGGGTTGTGGGGTATGAATCTTCTTGGTCTTCTTCTTCTGATTTCTTTTCTTGTTTTGGGTCGTCGAGATCGTCGCGTAGGGAGGTGCTCAGCCGTTTTTTGGTGGAAATCGTGAGCGGCGCCGGCGGCGGTGCTGGGGATGTGGGTGTTGAGTTGAAACAGGGGATGAGAAATCGACGGAGAGCGTCGACTTTTGGCATTTTTGCAGAAAGGGTTTTTTTCAAGAATTGCAGAGAAATGGAAAACAAGAAGAAGAAAGAGAGATTATAATGGAGATTTTTTTTCTCTTCGAATGGGTATTGCAGTGTAGAACACTGTATTTATACTGTATTAAGAAATAGTTATGACTCAAAAAACAGAGAGAGGGAAAATGGAAAGAGCGGGAACTGATGTAGCCGTTACATTGTTGACCGGCTTTCGAAACTAATTACATACACATATTCTATTATTCTATCATACAGATATATAGATTGTTTTTCAAAGATTTTCAGCTCGATTGCATTAAACCAACTACAAAAAAAAGATAATAATGTAAAGAATATAGCAAAAAATATAATTAATCAATATAGTAAACAAGTAACAATATGAGATATCAAAAATAAAATTATAATAATACAGTTAGTACAAATCAAGCAGTGCGGAACATACATGCAAGGTGCGATCACCTAAAATGCATGAATAGATAATCCTAAGTACCAAAAATCAAAGACTATATCAAGGTGCTCTATATTACCACCAAACCAATTACATGAATTTTTGTATCGTCTTAAAAGGATAAATTGATGCTCTAAGCTCATGATATAGATGAGGATTACGATGAATCATTAAAACGAAAATTTCCAAATCAAGAGTTTTAAATTACGACGAAAAATTCCATTCATCCCGTTATATTATAAGTAGTGGTAGATTAAGTATTTGTACACATAATTAGAGTAATTAAATTATTATTTGGTTAATATTTTATCTGAAATTAAGTACAATAAAAGTGGATTAAGAACAATGAATTTTTATCGAAAGTGAAAAATGTGTGCTCTGTTTTAGCTAAGTAGTATATTATTTTAATATAGAGTAGAATAAAGAGCAGAGAATGACGAAAGACCATATTTTTATGTGGACAGAGATAGAATTGAAAGGATTCCAGATTTGTTAAGAAAGATGCAGGTTTTGACCTTTGACCAAAGTACTCTATTGTACACAATTTTGTTTTTTTGGTTTTGATTAATACAAAATTTAAATATAATCATAAACTAAAGATAATAAGATATATTAAAGTGACATTTAATGTTCTAATCTTATATATATAATGTGAAACTTTAGAATTGTAGAATTAAAAAAAAAAAAAGAGATATTTAATATACAATTATAATTCATGAATTAGTTTATTAAGTGGAAAATTGCTTATACTTAGTTCCTCAACAATAACTTAGTTTAATAGCAACACTCTTTCTACTAGTCGGCGTGGTGCTGATGAATGCTTCTGATCAATAGAATACAGAGAGAAGAATCTGAAGATTAGATTAAATAATTTCAAAATAAATAAAATAATATGAAATATGAAATATAATACATATTTTATTTTAAACTTGATCATGAAACATCCATCTCATCTCGTGTACCAAACGACCTTCCCGCAAAGAGGGCAGCAGAGAACAACGTGGAGGATAGAAGGGCTTTTAGATTTTGTAGGGATAGTGACGAAGTCAGATACGATCGAAGAGGGTCATTTAAATCCTCTTTAATAGAAAATTAAAATTATTTTTTAATGTATATATAATATATACTAAATCTTATTTATTTACATTTAAAATATTTTTAGCGAAAATTCTAATTAGTTGAAGAGTTGTGTCTGGTCAATGATGGTTGAACGAAAAGGGGAAATACAGCTGGATTCTGATTGAATGTCTACTAGAAATTGTTTCCTTTTAAGGCGGTGCTGCATTTGTATTCTTTTTCAGATGAAAGGAGGAATCTTTTACTCTCCCCTTAATAAAAGTTCACAGGTGAAATGCTGAGGTGGTACAAAAAGGTATGTCATCAAGTTTCTCATTTTTGGATAATGGATTGGTCTATTGGACAACAATTCAAGGTTGTGATTATTACGTCCTCTGTCTCATTTTACGTGATATTCTTTAATTTGGTATGTTATTAAAAAAAAAAGTAAAACTTTTAAAATTTATGTGGTTGAGATTCATTTCATGAAAGGTAAAAAAGAAATTTTTAAAGCTAAATTATTTTTAATTAGAGTAAGATGATATTCTTTTTGGAACGAACAAAAAAAGAAAGAGTGTCATATAAAATGAGACAGAGAGAATACTTCTTTCTCTTATTTTATATGATATACTTTGACTTGACACAATTGAAAAAAAATTATATCGACGAAGTTCACAAATTAAAGATAAGCAAACTCAAACTTTTTTTTTTTAAATCTCAACCCCCCTTATTAGTACCCGAAGTTAAGGCCAACATATAAGATGATGTTTTTTGAAAAAAAAAAAAATTTTTTTTGAAAGTTATGGTATTAAACAATATTTAGATATTTATATTTGTGTAGCTGGGATTTATTTTATAAAGGATAAAAAAATGTAAGTTATATTGTTTCTAACTATAGTAATCTTGTGGCATTAAACAATATTTAGATATTCTATATTTGTGTAACTGAGATTTATTTTATCAAAGATAAAAAAATTAAATTATATTGTTTCTAACTATAGTAATGTGATATTCTTTTTTGAATAGACTAAAAAACAAAAGTCATGTGATACAAGGAATATGTTATAAAGAAAAATGTTAGGTTGAAATAATTTTTCTATCTTATAAAGATAGGATAAAATTGTATAGTCGGCACGAACGATAAGATAGCTAAAACAATTATTTAGAGCCCCAAATAAATGCATGCACAAAGTTTCGAACTAGGAACTACAAGTGTGAAATGAGTTTCAGGACCATCAAACCACATATTGAATTGTGTTAATTAAGCTTGTTTAGTTTTATTAATTACAAAGGGGATATTATGTGTATTTATCAAGAATTTTTGATGAAGTGGTGTATCGCTTGACATCATTTTAAATAACATGCATTCTTTTTTAATAGTGTTTTTATTATCTTTAAATAATATACATCTCCCTTTAATAGTGTCCTCATTATGTTTAAATCATGTGCTCGCCTCTAACTAGCGCCATAAGGATCATATATAAGAATAGATGAAGTCTGTCGAGTCTTAACAAGTCACAAAAATCAAAAAAATTGAGAGACATTAATAAGTATTATGTGTTTCAACATAAATTTTTTATTTAATTATAATTATTAATATAATTATTATAATTTATATTAATTTAACATAAATATCAAATAATTTTTTATTGAATTTCAAGGTGATTTTTTTTTGGGGCCTTGAACTTTGGGGATAAAGATCAAAGATTGTTTTCATTGGTAGGGGTCAGGCGGAATGGAATATTCTAATGGAACTTTTTGGGAAGTGATCTGTAGTTAGTTTCTCACTTTTTAATATTTCTTTTCTTAGATTTTATATGACAGTTTCTGATTTGATATAGTGTGTAAAATTTATGATTTAAAATAATTTTTAAATATTTATTTAGTTGAGAATTATTTTATTGAAGGTAAAAAAATTAAAATTTAATTATTTTTAATTATAGTAAAATTATATTCTTTTGAGACTAATTAAAATAAAAATGATTTCACACAAAATGATATTAAAAGAGTAGCATTATTACAATTATGTGGTCTTAAAAACTTACTAAAATATCTTTTCAACTTATTATTTTATATATGTTATTTAGAAAGTTAAAACTAAAGAATTATGAAATAAAATTGTGAGCTTTGAATTTCCTGTTTAAAATTTAAAGAATGGACAAGGATCGAATGCCTAAACAAACTTGCACATGATGACTTCTACATGTGTAATATAAGATATTTTGCTTTTAATTATGAGTTTGTGTTTAAATTTTGGATATAAAAAAAAATCTAATAGGATATACTTTAAAGTTTGGATATAGAAAAAAAAAATTCTAATAGGAACACTTTTTTTAAAAATATTTTTTATGCAATATAAATGCAGATTAGTTAGAATTCAAATTTTTAGTTTCAATATGGGATTTAACATCTATCATATTATACTTATCCCTAGTTACATATATATCTGTTTTTTGGATTGTATTTATAAAATTACATAAAATATATTATTGTTATGTATTCCAAAATATTTTTTGCATTATTAAAATAATCTGACATACAATGAGACATGAGTATTACTAGTTCTCAGTTATTTCAAAGGTAAGGGTGCGGATCAAGACTTTTTGCTTAGCGGTGGCGAAGGAAAACTCAAAGCCATGAGGCATAAGCCCCATGAATTTTTAAAATTTTAATACATGATTAAAAAAAGTCATAAAAAACATAAATTTTCCCACATCATTTTACAAATATAAATCATGTAACGATAAAAAAAATCTTATGAAGATGCAAATTAACTCTAATATTTTAACTTTTAAATAATAGAACAATCATTATTTCTAAAAATATATTACTATCATACGATGCACTTTTCCTCCCTCAAAAAAGAACAATTAATAAAACTTATTTGTATTACAATAAAAATATCATTCTATCATCAATAAAAATAAAAGTACATTCAAACAGCGAAATAATCAAATATAATAGTTTTGAGACGTATGATGAAAATATGAAAATCAATGATAAGCGACGACGTAAAATTTGACTATGTATCTTTAAAAAAAATGTTTAATACTCCCTCCGTCTCAAAATAATTAAATTTTTGAGTCTTTTTTTAAGGTTCAAAATAGTTGAATTTTTCAAAGTAATGTTTGAAACTTTTTCCATATTTGCCCTTTCATTTATTGAGCTTTTATATTTTCTAGGAAATAATTACACTATATATTTATGATTTTACAAAGGACAATAGTGAAGAGTATGGTGTAAAATTTGTCTTTGAATGTTTTTCTTAATATGTGTGCATTGCCTCACAAATTCAATTAATATGGGACAAAGAGAGTAACAAGCATCCATGATGTTTCCACATAGTAAATATACAATACTACAATTTATTATTTGAATTACTCTCAATCTTCCTATTATTAAATAAAATGAAAATGCCATCACTACTAGTTCATTTAAATAATCTATTCAATTAGATGCAGAATGAATCAATAATATAATTTTTTTGTTAAACAAGAACATAAAACGCTTGGGGATGGAAATGAGGAAATTATGAGCACCAACAATGTTAACTAAAGAATTTAAACACATCAATTGCATAAAAATCCACAAAACGAGCCTCAAGATTTGGGTGTCTAATGTTCTTAATGTGTACACTCAAACGCTTAAGGACGAAAGTCTCGCAAACCTAAATCCCACACATGAGTTTTAAGAGGTTTTGCTAAAAGCCCACTCCAGAGCGAGCCCTGAGATGAGGCCCCAGTCCCAACACTACTTTTAAAACACTGCAAGTTTGAAAGGGCTTTCTAAAGAGAGCCATTTTCCGCTTTATTTCAATTTTATAAAATTCCATGAAAAAAAAGGGGAAAACAATCCAAATTCTGCTGCAGTCAGAACCTTTCATGGTTCGAACCTATCCGGGCTTAGATGCTAGCCTTTTAATCTACAGTAGGATTCAAACTCGTGACGTGCCTCTAGCTCACACACGTCACATAACTCTAGGGGAACATTTGCCATTGGTGTAACCAAAACTCAAATAATCAACTACAATACAACAAAGATGGAATTATTGAACTAAAAGCACAGACAAGTGAAAAACTAGTTGGCTTAGTGATAAGTTGCCTCCATCTCCAACTCTAAGGTCTTGTTTTCGAGTGAAGAATCAATGATCACAGCCCTCCTGAGAATGTCCGAAAGAGAAATGAAGCATAAAGATACAGTTACTGCACACCGCTCCACCTCGCCCAGTCTACAAACTGCATTCCAGCATATACATTGTTGGCAAATCGTACACCAACTGTGAATGCCATAGCAACAGGCGGAAACTTCTTTCCCACTGGTGAAGATTCCACCAGACGTTCTAATCCGGTCACAATCTGTAACCTGGTGTTTGAAGAAACTCCAAGGAAAACACCTACACATAACATATCCAGTAATCAAAAATCAGAGCTGGTAGGCAGACAAAATCTTCATCTTAAATTGAGGCTATAGAAAACAAAGTTTTGCAGTGAAAATGCACCACCAACAACATACCCTGTATGGTTACGCAGACCCAATCTCTACCTTGCCAGGTATAGAGGCAAGTAATGACAATGCGCCACGAAAGATAAAATGCAGCATGATTAAAAAATGCTAGAATAGGTATGTATTTCACTTGAATAAGAAGATAAGACGTAGAATTTACAATCTAAATGTTCAAGTCTAAAAAATTTCAACCTTTCCATTTGGTCAATTTTGAAAAACATGTTATCTCAATTTCTTGATTGCTTTGTAGCTCTCAGCTTTGAATGCTAAGTGACATTATTGAGCTTTCATTTACGAATGCTCTATAGTGGGGGCACGACCGTAGAACAAATAACAAATATCCCACAAACAAATATTGCACGTTTCATACTATGATATCATTTCAAGCAATATCATCATTAACTTAATTCATTTTGTGGAGAAAATGCTATATGATGCATGGAATCACTAAATAACCAGAAGATGGTCTCGGTGTAAGTAGTTCAGCATTTCAACATAACATGTAGTATAACAGTCTAGAATTTTCAACAAGAAAATTCAATGATCATATGTAGGAAGAGCTGGTAAGAGATAAACTAGTATCAGAAAATATAAAGCACGCAGCATACATAATGTAGCTGTTAGATAAGGGTATGGAAATAATTTGCTTTACGAATTTTATTATCAAATGCATGAATATATAGGAACAAAGTCAATGGAGGCATACCCCAAAGTACAGCACTCTTTATAAGAGGTGGAACAGGAACATCATCCTCTGATTTCTTGATGCTCCTGATGAGCAAACATGTTAGTAAGAAAGGGACAACACAAAAACATTAAATGAAGTATAATATCTACATTAACCAAAAATAAGAGCATATAGAGACTCATGCATCAAACTGTCATGCGACACAAATTATTAGATGCAGGAAACAAAACTTGCATTGTACTCCCCTCAACCCCTGGGGTAAACAAGCATGAAAAGTAGACTTTACCAGATTGATTAAAAAAAGAAGTGCCAAACAAATATTCCTTAAAACTTAGCTTTCAAGGTCCTACTTTCGATAGTCATGTATTTTCATATATCAGCAGCCAATCTGATTTCTATATCTTTTCATAGTTATGACATAACTCAGAAGAACATTACAATACAATAGGCCGGTATGACTATTTGACCAATCTAACGCATCTTTTTTGTTTCGTGTCGTTTCCCATGTTTTCTGTATAAGCCACTGATCAGGAAGAGCTTTGGAAATCACGAATCAAGTAATGTCACATAAGGATTTTGATGCTGGGAAAGGTACAACGCTTATGATGAACCGGGAGAGGGACAGATAAGAAACCATAAAAAATTATCACGGTCATAATTCAGTTAATATCTGCAAACCTGACTTTCCCTTATTCGTTTTCTTGGCAAAATGCATTTTTCCATCAGAATTAGTAAACAAGACACCATATGAAGACTAGATAAAGACAAAGTATGACACCATATGAAGAATAGATAAAATATACTCCCTCCGCTTCAAAAAGAATGGTCTAGTTTGACTTGGTACAGAATTTAAGAAAAAAAAGAAGACTTTTCAATCTTGTGGTCCTAAATTAAAGTTATATCAAACGTACCAAAATGCCCTTTAATCTTGTGGCCATAAACATGCCATGTGAAAAACTTAAATTAAACTATTGCCAAAAAAGAAACGGGGTCATTCTTTTTTAAACACACTAAAGAGGAAATCAGCTCATTCTTTTTAAAACGGCGGAAGTACCTTTTATCATTAATATCTCTCCAGAATTTCATTAAGAGCATTAGAAGTGCGGCAACACTTGAAACTGAAAACATACTATAGGATACTGAATGTTATTTCTTCTTTGATCAAGAGGATACTGAATGTAATTATAACCACTTCTTTCCAGTTTACCCCTTTTTTAAATGAGAGCACTGTCTGGGACAGCTTACGGGCTCCTCAACTATTCTACCGGGTACCTACTACCTCCCACCAACACAAATACTGGGAAACTCTATCCACCAAGCCTACCTTGGTCTGATGGGAAAAAATCATGTAAGTAATATTTTTCTGCTTTACCCTTTTTTTAAAATGAGAACAGTGTCTGGGCCAGCTTGACCTATTATGCATATCATCATTGACATCAGCAGGTCTCCTTCTGTCATGCATGGGGCTCATGATCATCGAGATTCACATTTTCACATGTACCTGTCTATGAGGAGAAAACAATTGTTCTCAGATCCTTCAAGTTTGAACTCCAGCATTTTTCACGCCCAACCAGATTTACAGTTGATTAAATTGATCCTCCCCTATCAAAGCAACATCAGCTTGTTTCAATGGCTCTAGCCCTATCCAGCTACTTGCCAATCTTTTCTGAGGAAAGCCTTGTTCTTTCCTTTGTCCTTTTAGCATTTGTCAGCACTTCCCTATAACTCCCTGTTTACAGATCTTTCATCTTTCCCAGGTCAAATGCAACTTATCCTTATTCAGACACAAGTTCAGCTGTGAAGCAAAAGGTTAACCAAATAACCTCTTTATGCTTTAATAACAATCTTTTCCCAACATCTCCGTCCTCTTTATCCTTAAAATAGCTTTGTGATGCTACACTTTAGTTTTAATATTCACCTGAAATTAGAAGTTGTAATGTTACTCTTTCATGCATCTCTACCCAGCCTCTCTTTGCTTGAGAACCAGGTGCCCTACGCTTCTCTGTGACAATAAAAAAGAGTACCCCTATCCCGTTTTGAATCTACACACCATCACTTTGCTCCTGTCCCCTCCCCTATAAACATCATCAAGGCCTTTTACATTGACCTCCACCAAATTGTATAACCACTATCTCTTACACATCTACAACTCTCATTTTAGCAAATAAAACCAGAGAATGCCAAGACAACGATTCAAGCCAGAGTAGCAAAGAACAGGTGAGAAAAGAAACGCAATGGTTTTGGGGAAAAAAATCCTAAAGTTAGCTCCTTAATTCTAATATATCAAGCACTATAACTAGTTTATAAAATGAACAATGAAACATGTAACATCTTCTTTATGGGAAGGAAACAAAATTTTAATATCTTCCCCGTGGCGGATCTTAGGATTTTGAAGTAATGAGTGCTCCACTCTCTTTAGCTAAAGTTACTACAGCCACAAAGTATAAGTGCACAAGTAATTAAAACTTAATGTGAAAATATTTAACAAATATACTATAATTAATATTATAGTTCAAAAAGGATAACATATTCAAAATTATCCTTCGCGATTTAAATAGTCTGAATACACAATAAATAATATCAGTAAAAACTTACATTCATCGTGTGTTTAGACCAAGTCAACGAATGCATGATTGAACATAGCACAAAATTATTAGCTTCAGACTGAATGTTTATATTTAATTACAAAAACGGTTTACACCATGCACGAATTTTTCTAGAGTCAGAGAAGATGGACTTTAGTTTGGTTTGCTGGGGTTTGGAGGGAAAGAAATTATTAAAAAAAAGCATTAAAGGAAAACAAGAAAAAGGAAAAAGATCAATTCATTTTTGGAGAAGAATGGGTCACGAAATTTGAGAAAGAACAAAATGGAAAGTAGAAAAGTTTAAATGAAGCGAACAAAACTAAAGGAGAGGAATCAAAACACTGAGGGGATTAGTGTCTAACGGTCGAGAGAAGGATTCAATCCTGCGACGACTAGAACTAAGGAGCTACCTGTAGCACTTCCAAATTAAAGCACCCCCTAGACTATTTTGTTCATGGGTGCTGACGTACTAACATTTGTTGTGTCGTATTAGTTGTTCAAATAAAATAAAAGCTCCGTGTCAACAGCAATGGGCTCCACATGAGTCAGCCCCTGTATCTTGACACTCAAATATGCATATCTAACTGGAGAAGGAGAATACTAATTTAAAACAAGGCAACATATTGGGGTTTGAGTCTCGAAATGAAGAATTCTGGTTTAAAGATCTCCACAAGTATGATCATTGGTTCTCGATGAATCCCAAGTTCAAATCCAGGAAGGAGTAAGACAGAAATTTATAATATCTTCAAGCAGAACCTATGTAAATCAAACCAGGAAAAACAATAATAAAAAAATAAAAATAGTAGCCACAAAGTAGTATTAGTGATATCACAGAGCAACAAACCGCTTGGCAGTCATTATCATATTTGCAATTCCTTGGCCAATGATACCACATCCAAACCCGACGAATCCATATAGAATTCCCTAAAGAAATATGAAGAACTGTAAGCTACGCAATAGAATGCATTTATAAAAAAAAAAATCTAGAACATCAGAGAATGAATATGTAAAAAGAGATACTGCAATCCATTTATAGCATATACTTCAATTATGCAACTTAAACCTTGTAAAAGTAAGCAGCAATTCTCTGATTCAATGAAAATCTACACCCTGGCCTTTCAGCTTCAAAAACGCTGCAGCAAATGAGAAATTGAAGTGAAAATCTTCTAAATAGTGCTCAAATTAAAAATGCAATAATATCATAGGGATAGCATAGGTCAAAACCTGCTTGGAAGTGCTCCATAAGCTCTCTGAAACCGACCGACAAACCCTTGAGATGCAGACGGTTGTCCAATTCGAGCATATGGTGCTAGCAACCCAACTAGAGCTACATTGACAGCAACGCCAACCAACATATCTGCAGCATACAATTCAAATTCCGCCCAAAAATCTTTGCCCCGCTTTTGAAATTCTGCTACTGTTGCACAAGTAGTATCAATGACAATCTACATCACAGAACCAACGCAACCCATGAATTCGAAGTTGAAAAGCACATCAAGAATAAACATCACAATGAAACATAAATTACACAAACAAGAGGTAAGTGCCACAACCATACAAGCGATTTCAAGGTCCATACAAATTCACCACTTTTAATGCAAATTTTACATGGTTATACAACTAGAATTACTATTTGCTCCACTCCGGAAGATATGCAAACATAATATCAGACACAACACAATGCACACTAATTGAAGTAGCTCAAAGAGCAACTATCTGTACTGTACTAAGCTCAATGATTTATTTACAGAACAGCAATATCAAAATCAAGCTTAACACAAACCTCAGTTCCAACTTTGAAAAGAAACGACGGATCAGCCAACATTCTGTTCCGCAGCATAGCACATGACCTCATTGCAGGACCGAGCAAAGCTGACCCCTACATTCACGAAAACACGAATTACCAATCAAAGCAACAATCAAAATGCACATGTTATAAACCATTTTGTAAACAGATTAATCATTTTCACCCAATCAAAATTTACCTGCAAGTCCAAATATCTAAGTAAAAGTAGCTTTCTGATCCCAACACTCTTTGCAGCCTCTATCATATCAGCAGGAAGTGTAGCCCCTCGAGCCTCGGCCTCTCTAATTACATCCTCAAACTTCAGTAATGGTCCAAATTCCTCTTCTTCCTCATCACCTCCTCCATTGTCCCCTCCACCACCCCCGCCGCCGCCACCACTACCACCACCAGGGTATTTCCCATTTCCACCATTCCCATCAGCTAAAAGTCCTTCCCCATCACCACCATTATCAAGATCAAGAAGACTAACATCCTTCCCTACAGAATAAGTATCATTCTCTTTGAAGACTGTCGCTACACTAACACCAGATATTGAGTTACCCTCTGGATTCAATGAACTCTTGACCAAAAATCTAGACTTCTTGTTGTTCTGACAAACCAAAAAACCAAATTTTCGCGTGCCCACAAAATCTTGGCTCTTAACAAACGTAAAGTTGGAGTCTTTAATGAACCCCATGATAAAGATTTCATTTTTCAGAGATGTAAACTGAGATAACCTGATACCTGATGAACAACCAGCCATTTTCTACCAACCCCACAAATATTATGCTCAAATTAATTCAAGAAAAGTCGACAAATATTCTGGGATTTCCCAAATAAAGCCTACAAATGAGAGAATGCAATCTAAAGAGAACAAAAATGCAGCAAAAGAAAGCAAAACTGAGAAGTGGATTAGTTCAAGATTTGATAAGAAATCTGATGATGATTCTGAGATTAAGCTAGGGTAAGCTCTACTTATTTTGCCACACTTTACCTAGTAGAAATTTGACAAGAGTGTGTGGGGGGATGGTGGGAGGGGGGCGCAGGAGAGAATCAGAGAAGCATATAAAAATTAGATTTTTCCTTTGAATGATTGGGAGAAAGAGTGTCACGTTGAATTGCCTTTATTTAAAGCACAATATAAGAGAAAATCAGATCTTTGTTTGAGTGACTTTAACTTAAAAAGGTGAACATGGAAGTGTTTCATCCTTAATTATAGATTTTGAGTTTGAGTTTGAGTTTGGCGAATGAATAAAATTTTATTGAGAGCCTCACCTCTAAATGGATTATGCAGTGCACGATCTGAATTTAGTCGAGCCTTTACAGGCTCCGAACATCATGTGGAAAACTAAAAAAAAAACCTAAGGTGGACCAAAAATATTTCTTTCTTATTGTTTATTGAACGCACAAAAATTGTGTTTTTTAGTTTAGTGATTTGATTTTGACACGTAAATATTTACACCTACCAACTATAGCAATTTGATATATGTATATCTTATACAATGTGAATTTAGACAACTTTCTAAGTAATATACGCATTTCACCTATCAAAAATAAAATAACAGCATTTGTTGCATTGATAACAACACATAATAAAGTTCAAAAATTTGTCCTATCTTAGTTTACCATTTAAAAAATATTTGATAAATAAATTTAAACGAAGAAAATAATAAAGAATTAACTTTATCTAACTAATATGGTGTCATACACATGATTTGGTATAAGACACATGTTTATAAAAAAAAAGGACCACCTAAGAAATTCTATTGATAACGAAATGAACTTAATTGTTATATAGTTTAATTTATATTGTTGTTTATAGAATCAACAAATACGACACTAAGGTTAGTATTATGTGTAATTATACTAGCCGACATTAGTAAGTAATTAGGTGTAATTGTGAAAGGAGAATTATACTTGTGAAAATAAGATTTTTAAAATAATTTTAAAATTGTTCTGTTTCGACAAAACTAAATGTTAAACTTTCTTCTGAAATCAAAATTAAGATAGAAAAATATAGTGTATGATATAATTTTTTAAAAAAATTATATTATAATTATCGTATAAAAATATCCCACCTGTGGGATTTTACTGGGTATGTTGTTGTTATTGTTGTTGTATCGTATAAAAATACACATATTTAAAAAAGACATGATATATCAACAATCTTGTGATGATACTTATTTTTCTGGCGTTTCTTTTTCTATATTATTATTTATTTTAGTGATAGAGACGTCAAATATTCCTCCTATAGAGTTTTTAAAAGTAAATCTTTCAAATGTTTAGTTGTAAAGATGTACAATTTTCCTTTGTATGCTAGAAAAATACCTTTTTTGTGCATCTCTCGTGACGGCAACAAAATAAAACGAAAGGTATTATGTAATAATTATTATAGGCTAGTAAAAAAGATGTACCAAGATGTCGTTCTGGGTGGTATAGTGGTTTAGATTTGGAACTTTCATATTGGATGTCTCAAGTTTGAAACTTTTCCAGCGAAAGTAATATTTATCTTCCGGATCAAGCTCGTTGCACTGAATTTGTGTAATGAAGATTATCTCTCTAGTCAGTGGGCAGAGCTAGAATTTCGATTAAAGAGTGTCAAAGTTTAAAGAAGCAAAATCGTATAGAAGCCAAGAGGTGTCAATATGTAGTATCTATTCATAATAAACTATTTTTACCTAGTTAAAAAGTGTAATTTTCTGACGAAGACATGTCAGCTTCTGTCTCCGGTGTGATTTGCGAAGCAACAAAAATTTTATCGAATTTCTCTTCTCATTAAAAAAAATGCACCAAGATAATTTTATCTCCTCTTGTACACCCAAAAATTAGCATTGTGTATTTCTCGACATCAAAAAAGAAAAATGTACCAAAATAATTCGTCGGGACAAAAATATTTTGATGTATAAAGCTTAATCAATTTGGGCGAGTTTTTGTTTTGGGGAGTAAGTCCAAAAAATTCTCCTAATTAAAATTGCTAAATGATTCCTCAAGTTAATATAAAAAAATATATAAAATTTAATTTGCTATTAAATTTTAAGAAGTTAAAAGCATAAAATCAAAATATTTTTTATCCCAAGCCCTGTTTTTTATGTTTTCTCTTGGTTTTTCACCTTTTATCCTTCTTTGCTTCTTTTTTTTTTTCTTTCAAGTTAATTTAAATTTCTATTTATTTTTCAAAAAATCTTATTATTTTCCTGATGAATAATTCTGATTATTTTTTAATTAATTATTCATTTTGATTAATATTTTAAGATGAAGCAGTTTTACATACATTTCCACCTATTTTATATTTCTTAAAATTACTATGTAATTTCAACTTTTTATTATTTATTTTATTATATTAATTTAAAAAAAATATGAAATTTAAAAATTCACGGAGCTTAAGCTTTATTAGGGATGGCAATGGGGAGTGGGATGGGTTGAGGTCAAACGCACAATTTTTTAACTTGCCCACCTTGCATAAATCTGTCCCGCTTAAATTTTTAAAGTTTTTTTTAAAAAAAATTTCAATTGAATAAAAATAAAAGTTCCTTATCTTTTTAAATTTTTTTTTGCTAATTAACATCTCAACAACTTATTAACTATTTTTATTTGACATTTCAACAATTATTTCTTAATTTTTAATTAAAAGTCTCTAATTACATTTCAATAAATAATAATTTACTGAACATGTCTAGTTTAAATTTTAGGAAAAAAATAAAATTAAAGTTAATATTTAGTATAAAAAATTTATATCTTTGATTTTTACTAATTAAAAAATTTAATTTTATTCGAATTTCTATTTATTTCTTTAAACCTGCAACCCGCAGCATATTAATTTTAAAAATAATTACTTCAACCCGCCCCCACTCCGCCCTACCCTACATAACCTTAAACCTACCCCATCCCATCCCACATAGCTTTAAACCCATCTCATACTCGCCTCATCCCGTCTCATTGTCAGCCCTATCTTTTATACCTGGGGATATCAGCATCCATAGTATCATAGATTCACGGTTCACATGACTATCTCGATGTAGAACAACCGGCTCCACATCAATTCGAAAAACAGGTTCGTGCCTTTTAAAACACGTACGATATCAAATCATATCTCATAAAAAATAAAAATAAGTACATTTTAAAGTGGCAGTTCTTTGGTCAAAACAATTATGGTACCAACTACCAACACAGGGTAGCATTGGACATTTAAGAGGATTTATATAACATTAAACACATTAATTTAAGGTTAATTGTATTACTTTATTAACGTAAATATCGAGTATTTTAAGTGATATATACTGATTGTATAAATATTTTTATGCTTTCAATACATAATTTTAATTTAATCTATCATATATAGCAAATTTTTTTCGGCCTTCCCTAACTAAAGAAAAATAGTGTTCTTTCTAAGAGTAGGCATGAGATTAGTGGCGGAGCCACCTTCTAACTAGGAGGTTCATTCGAATCGCCTTCGATGAAAACTCATACTATTTATATATAATAAAAATAATTATATATGTATATACTATAGACGTCAAACCTCCTTGACTAGTTCGTTTGACTACTTCTTGATAGTACAATCATAAAGTTAATTCTTTTTTTAATATTAAAATAACTGAACTTTGTAAATGTGCTTGTCAATTGATGAATTATTTGGTATAAGTGTGTATAAAGAATCTTGTATTTATAGGATTTGGAGAAGGATAACACCTCAAGGGGTGTGATGTAGACCGTCTATCCTAATGCAATTGTTACTAGTCAAATATAAGGACAATAATTATTAATACTCCAATATTGTAAACGGAGGAAGCATGGGACATCAATAATGTAGAATGTTTAGTTAGAGATTTCACATTGCTGGTCCCAAGCTCGAATAAAGAAGGAAGGTTGCCGAGGGTCAATCAGAAACAATTTTTCTATCTCAAAGGCAGGGCTAAGGCTGCGCACATCTTACACTTTCCCAGACCCCAATTGTTGTTTACTTGAAATTTCAACAAGATGTTGTGCTATCGTTTGAAATCCTAAATGAAGAATTTGATTTGTGTACTGGACCTTCATCAAGCATTCTACCTTTGCAAATTGGAACCAACACCACTGCGTTGCACTCAAATAGTTGAGCGGTTCTAATAGCTTTCATGCATAGATATGGATTCATTCCTCGTACCTTATCCAGCCTCACAACCTTGACAGGTTGGTAAAATATCAGTCTTGTTTGGTAAAACGGAATTGGACAGAGAAAATGGAGTGCTTGACAGAACAATAGCCAACAAAGACCACAATTACATAGATAGCTGTTGCTCCCCTTCTCCTTAAGGTTTTAAGGCAAACTGGGTGAATATTCCCGTTGACCTTCTTTTGCAGATAGAACCTTCAATGAATGGAAACAAGCAACCTTGCTAAGAAAGGTGCTTGTTGAGTAAGGCCGGCTTTCGCGCCCAAGCCCGTTGTATAGCACATCTATCTCGTCCTCATCAGAAGGATTCAAATCAGTCCAGGTTCCAGTACGATGTGAAGTAATAAAGAATCAACACCACCACAGCTGCACTTAAGGTTGTAGTAGTGCTAGTTGTTACTACTTCTATATGTATGTTTTGGAAAGTCCTTCAGTTAATAATTTTTCAATTCACATGTTATCATGAGTCAGAATTAGCTAAAGACGAAAGATTTCCTTAGCAGACTTAGCTGGTATAATCAGAACTGCTGAAGTTAACTCGCGGACATTAAGAGAATACCGATGATAGTCATAGATGAAAAACAAAATGTTTTATTCAATTTCCTTCTGCAAATTCCAATCTCTCTTTACATTTAGAAAGGGAAATTTTCTATGTTGTTAGTGTTGTTTCATCTTCACAATCCAGCAATGTCTGAACCACTGAGGCCATTGTAGGCCTTTTGTTTCTGTCTTGCTCCACACAAGAAAGGCCTGTCTCAATCAGTGTGATTGCCTGGTTCTTGCTAAACTTGCCTTCTAGTCTTGGATCGACAATTTGGTCCACCCAACAGTCTTCTCCACTTTGAATCTTCCTCTTCACCATCCTGACAAATTTTTCGAGCTGTGAATCTTGTTCATGATCACATTCATCATCATTCACCACCCAGCTTGACAGCTTACTTCCCTTGATCATTTCTAGCATTACAATACCAAAGGAATAAACATCAACCTTTGCTGTGATAGGTTGATTCAAAGCCCATTCTGGAGCCATGTAGCCTTTAGTACCGCGAATCTTTGTGAAATCTGAACCAGGGCCGCCTCTTTGTGAGAGCTTTGCAAGTCCAAAATCTGCAATCTTGGGCTCTAGTTCACTATCAAGAAGTATATTTTCAGGCTTCACATCACAGTGAATCACCCATTCAAGGCATTCATGATGAAGATATGCCAGACCTTTTGCTGTCCCCAGTGCCACTCTAAACCTATGTTCCCATCCAAGAATATCCGCCCTGAAAAGATGCCTGTCAAGTGATAGGTTCTCAACGTATTCATAGACCAAAAGCTGACGTCTCCCTTCAGAACAAAATCCCCACATCCTCACCAAATTCATGTGGTTGATTCTTCCTATGGTAG
>JAABOM020000110.1:5230809-5243486 GCA_011800125.2 Solanum clarkiae | reverse complement strand
CCTTTGTAAACAGCTCCTGAACCTCCTCTTCCTAGCTCAACCTTGAAGTTTCCTGTTGCTTTCTTTAGTTCAGCATATGTAAACCTCCTGAACTGAGTCGATGCCACCATTTTATATCCGTTCTCAATGGAAGCAGGAATCCCGTGTTTGCTAAACAACACCCACCAGCCTAACACAGAGAATAGAATCTCTATCCCACCAAGAGTGGAACAAAATATGTAAAGATAAATCCACTTCACCTTCTTAAAATCCAATACATACATAGAAGGAGAACCAAAAAGAACATTTTCCGGACTCGATCCACATTTTACATCAGTACCTTCAAGCATCAAAACACCCGGTTCTGATGCACTCAGATTCATAGGGAGTTTGAGGAACACACTTCCAGGAAAACCAGGAGACCTGTATCCATTAAAAAGGATGCCTTTAGTATAGCATGATCCCACACCAGTTATCCTATAAACAAATGCACGACAACGTGAATCTCCCAAGCACAATTCCCTACAAGATTCCATTGACAACGGAGTAGTGGCATTGAGATCAAAACCCCAGAAATCAGCATTAGGAATCTCCACAAACTTGACATGCTGTCTAGACTCCAAAATTCTTGAACTAAACATTGGCCTACAACCTCTACTCCAATCACTTTCATTAACCATCTTATGTCCAGGAGGACATGTACATTTAGGTTCCGTCAAGTAAGTACATATCGAAAATCTCCCACATAATCCATGCACACTACAAGCTTGTGCAATAGCTTGCCAGGAAATATTCCATAACCCCGTCGAGTTATCCAAACTATACATTCTCAAATTCCCATCAGTGTCCATAGTCAATCTTCTTAATATCCCAAACCCCATATCAGAAACATTGAATTGCAGCATATCACTGGAGAAAAATCTACCCATTCCATCAAAAAAGGCAGATCTACTACTATTTAGGATACTTCTACCATTCTGAGTGACACTCCTTTCGCGATTAGGCCAGTATATGCTTGAAACTAGAGGACCATCATAGATCATCCTCAAAACATTATCATTATCAAAGTACAAACTAAAGTATCCAGGTGACAAACTCCCTTTCCTCAAAGGAGGAACCAATCTATGATTCTTGGTAAAAACTTGGTAAGGCAACAAAGTATCAGTAGGCAAATCAAAACTCTGCCACAAAATATCACCTTTAGGATTCCTTAAAACTAAGTTGCCTGTTTCAAGAACCTCTGCCTTTTCAATATCAAATGATGTTGTGTTTGTCTGCCAAACAATTGTGTCATCAACATCTGTCAAAACCAAAGCTCCAGTCTTTCTTAATGTCACCTTTGACCCTTTGATATTAACAGGCCTATCTTGTTTGGCATTCCAAACAATAGTTTTGTCTCTTGAATTTGTGAACCAAATGCCAAAATAATAAGCATTAGTATTACTTCCTACAGGATAAAAACCACAAGTGAATGTTTCTTGAGAGGAAGTAATGAAATGTGATTCATCTGCAACTGAAAAAGAATCCCCTCTAAACAGAACTCTTGATGCTGTTATCAAAGGGAAGGACAATACAAGAAAAAGGAAAACTAAAAAGGGAAAAAGATAAAGTTTGAAACTTTTCATGGTTTCAAGAATTTGGTTAAGGAATTTGGCAAATGAAGTCATGGGCTTGCTTTATAAGCAGAACTGCAGTTCAATTTTTCAAATCCAGAAGAATTTTTTTGCAAAATTGAAACAAAAAGAAGCATCCTAGTTGGTTCAAATTGAAAGAACAAACATAATAAAGTCTGAATTACAATAATTTAGCAAGTGGAAATTTAAAAATAACAATGATTTTTTTTAGTTACTATAATTTCTTTTTTTTAATTGATACTTCTTTCCATTCATCACATGTTCGCCTATACTCAATTAGTTCTAATTTATATGTTAATTTTCAATATATCTTTTTTCAATTATATTAATTTTGTTTTTCCAGTCTATCTTTACCTTAGAAGAAGGGAACCCATTGGTTGTTTTCCATTTTCCACAATGGAAAGGAATATTTCCAGTTTATTTATTTCTCAGAAATTATCATCTATCAAAAGTTCCTAAGAGACAATTAATTCATTGACTCAAAGACCAATGTTGGGATTTTAATATTATAGTTGAATTGTCCTCATTAGATTTTTAAAGATAAGTTAAAACGTGGAAAGTGTTGATATAGCAATTTAAATCAGCAAAAAAAAGCTAGTGACTAGAGAGGGGTGGAAAGATAAGTGAATAATTATTTATGAAAATTTATAAGATTGGTATTCAATTCATAAAGAATAATTCTTACGATATATTGCTTTTGAATTTCCACACAATTAAGCCAATGCAGCATCAATCAATGTGATGTGGAACGCGAAATGCTTGAAGCTAAATTTTTAATCTTTGCAAATAGAAGTGAAATAGACAATATGTTCCGTTTGATTTTTAAGAATGTACTCAATTGTATAAGTATATTATTTTACTTGTCTCTTTCATGACTTACCAAATCAATCAATCTCGATCTGCCTTTGCAAGTCTCTCTATATTCTGAGACCAAAGCATACGGCAAAATCATACAGTGAATCTTAGAAATTTGAAGTAAGACCTTATTTTTCACTAAAAATATAGAATAAAGAGTGAAACTTGATAAAACATGTTTTGGGTACGTTATTAATAAATCAAATATAGAACAAAAACCATAAACTAACAGGATATATAATCTGTTTCCAGGCAAAACATCAACTAAACATCGTAATTGAGATTTGAATGACTAAAAATGTGTTTCTCTTCTTATCATCACTTAAATGTGAATTGTTAGGATCTATAACAAAAAATTAATATTGTTAAAGTATTGTATATTCAAAAAAAAAAAAAAACAAAAATGATATTTCACCGCTACTCCTTTTTCCCCGTTAACTATCACTATTGCCCAAAACTAGCCGCAACCACTAGTCATTATTTTTAGCATTACCATCTACAACTATTATTATAAAAGCATCTATCATTATATATATATTTATCGTCACCATTATCAACCATCATCATTATTAATCACCGTAACTATTAATTAGCATTATCATTAACCATAATTATCAGCGGTAACAATCAATTACTACAATCAATGTTGAGGACACTGCAGTTTTGATGATGGACAAAAGATATGAAATAGCTTGATCAATCAGGATTCTCTTGCGCTGGTTCTCAAAGAGTTTCAGACATGTCAGCAACAAGTGCAAATTGGATAAAGTCACTTGGGATAAGCTTCAAAGAAGTACAGTTCAACAAGGATACAAGGAAGAGATTGACATGATAGAGAGTTCTATTGAATGAAGAGCTCTATGACAAGAAGAGTCAGCGGCGGATGAGGAGTCTAAGATCTAGAAGAACTTTTGTCATACATGATAAAATGGCAAAAAAGCAGAGAAGAAATCATCGAGACAAAAAGCAAAAAATACAGTTGTGAGAATTAGAGTCTTGATGATTGAAGAAACACTTGTTAGATTTGTTTCTTTGTTAAGTTGAGTCTAGGAAGTTCTTTCCTTTTCATTGAGTCTTGATGTATTTCTAAATTCAGTACTCTATAAACTGAAGTTAGGAAAGGTCATAAAGTTGAAGGCAACTCGAAGGTTAGGGAAACATAAACCTCGGAAGGTTTGTGTCAATTGTCAGAATTAGTTGAAGTTCGTTGTTTCGTAGAACACTAGGAACTTGTAATCCTTTTTTGTTGAGGCTCACGTAGTTTTAGTGAAGTTGGGGAAAATTCTCATAGAGGTACAGGTCGTAATTTTTCACCTTCTGTGAGCTAGGTGTTTCCATGTAAAAATTCTGTGTTCTCATCTGTTTTTACTTTTTGGAAACACATTTGCAAACTTGGTTCTTCGATTAGGAAAATCCATAAATTTTGCAAATCTAACAATCAACCAGCATCGTTAATCATCACCTATAGAGAAATTGTAAAATCAAGAAAAAAGGATACTAAACCATTTTTGAATTATATGTTTTGTTTAATTTATTTTTGAATTATATGTATGGTAAAAGAAAATTGTTCAAAGTCTCCACATATAAACACATGACACAAGTGGAGGATTTTAGAATTGGAATAATTGAGAGAGATGGTTGCATTTGCCTTCCCACGGAGAACTTATCAAAACTCATTATTGGTCTTTTATATTGATTTTTTCCCCCCCTAGAAAGAGGAAACCCACTGGAATATTTTCCAGTTTCCACAATGGAAAAGGATATTTCCAGTTTACTATTTGTCCAATTTGAAAGTTAAGAGAGAATATTTTATTTTTATATTTATTTTACCTTTGTTATTATGACAATCCATTGACTCAAAGGCCATAAATTGGATTCTTCATATCACAGTTGAATAGTCATTAAGTCACGTTCCTTTTTATGTGAGTCTTAACTACTTCCTATATTAATTAAAATATGCAAAAGAGGCCGTCCTCTTTAGACCAAAAGAACAGAAAAAAGACCAGTGCATATCTTTTTTTATCAAGGGAATTTAGAATATTAATAGTAAAATTAAAATTTTTATCAAAAAAATTCAAAATACAAAGAAATGAATACATAAAAAGAGATTATTTTCACTGAATTCTTGACTTTCTTGACTTGAACGGAAGTTACTAATGTAAGGGTTGCAAGAAAAAAAATGACAACAAAATATTATTAAGATATAAAGCAAAATGAAGCAAAAAATTGTAAAAATATATAGAAGAATAAGAAACTATGCGATTACTAAATACTGCTAATAATAATGAGAAAAGGGATATGAGGCAAGAACCTTGCCCCTCCCACCTAACGGGAACCACAATTAACTACTTGCTAACCTTCTACCTTAATCATCAACTTTCATACCTTCTTATCTATGGTTATGTCTCCAGTTATAAGTTGGAGCTACGTCATGACTAATTGCCTTGGCCTGAGCATCCACACACCTCCTCCTCTTTATATGCCTAAACTATTTCAGTTTCACTTCCCTTGTCTTATTATCAAAGACTACTCCCACCTTTCCCAAGATAAACTTTGTTCCTAAATATATTTCTCCTAGTATGTCCACACATCCACCTAAGCATCCTCATATCCGCAACATTCATCTCCTAGACGCAAGCGTTCTTCACTAGTCAATACTCTGCCCCATACAACAATGCTGATCTTACCATCACTCTGCCCATACAACAACTATGACTTGTAATTTGATTTACAATGTGCTTTTATTTCATCAGACGTTAAAATCTGAACATACAATGCATAGCTTAAAGCATGTAGTTAGACATGAAATATTTTATCTGAACATACAGTGCCCACTATCACATCACTCTATGCATTCAACAGTTCTTACAGGTTAAAGAAATGGCAATAAAAGAAAAAAGAATCGAAATGATCTTACAACTATGACAAAATAAAGAATAAGAATAAACACAACATCAGGTCTACCATATATGGGAACAAATGAATAAGTAAATTCAAATTCCTCTTCTGAGTTCTAACCATAAAAATTTTATTGTAAACAACTTTATTTTGTTTTAAAAACTATCATCATTCTGAAAGAAAAAAACAGAGAGAAATAATCAGAGCTGGATAACTAAACAAGTGACAAAACTGATCATATAAAAACTTGAACGAAGCCTTTAAAGATGAATAATAATTTCACTTAAAATAAAGAAACCAAGTTGCCTTTTATATGGGTAATACAGGAATAAACAAACTAAATCACCATATCATAAACATGCAAAATCAACACAACATACCTAGTGTAGTTCCACAAGTCTGGAAAGTAAGATGCACGAAGACCTTATCCCTACCTTTTTAAAGGTACAGAGGTTGTTACTAATACACCCTTGGCTCAAAAGAAGTGAAATCAAAGCATTATTGTAAAGATATAGACATCTGAAGTTAATTCTTAATGGAATGCATGCCACTAGTCTTTAGAAAAGATGGATATCAGCTAACAAAGAGCTCAATCTGCTGAGCGAGGCTTTGCCTCCAGATGAATATAAGGAGATGATCCAGAGGATTGAAATTTGCTTGAAGAAAGAGGACATAATAAATAACAATGTTACAAGAGTTGAAGCAAATGATTTGCTATTTTTCTTTTTTTCCTTCTCACTTCAAATTGCTAAAAGAATAACTGTACAGACAAAAGAATTTTACAGAGTAAGACACTGACATGTTATCGTCGTTTTGTATTAACAGCTCCTCTCCTCCTTATGGGGAGCAGTGTTGATCTTCACACTTCAGCAGAGCCATCATTTGAGACTTTGAAATGCTTTGCCTGTTATTAAGGACACCAATGTAATTTTGAAGCCTATAACGATCCGAGTTTGTTAGAGAAAATGGAGGGTTTAAAATGAGCGATGGTGCTTCCACTTGAAGGAATGCTAACAACTGCACAGCTTTTGAATAGAACATGACTGCATTTTCAGTCCGACCCATGTACTCATCAACCTGGCACAGTATCATAACTTCTGGTAAATGCTTACTGTAATATTAGGTCTCATTAACCAAAAACCTTTGGAGATAAGGGACTATTATTTCTGAAAGGAAAAAAAAGAAGCATAAGGATATTACGCACACGAAAAAAAAAGTTTCTGATTCCCTCCGTCTTAAAGTTCTATGATGAAAGCCACTTTGTTTATGTTCGACTTCAATTCAACAAAAACACCAGGATAGACCAAGATATAGAACACTTACAGCTCCTTTTCTGCCCAAAGCCAGGGCAGATTGAAATATCATCTCCATTGCATCTGGAACCTCTGTATTTCCTGAGAAAAACAACAGCACCGGCAAGCTCTTTAGGTTGTCAGGCCATAAAAGGCAGTCCTACGCATCATAATTTGCTAAAACTAGTTTTTATCTATCTGAATAAACCATCAAGGTTACTTGCATAATTTTGTCTTAATATATCGGTGGAAATAAAAGTTTGCCATTGCATAATTTTGTCTTAATATATCTGTGGAAATAAAAGTTTGCCAGGTGTATAGGAACTAGTAAATTATTGCAGTCGAATAGATAGAGGAAACAAGAAGAAAAATATCACAAACACAGTTGCAGCATCATACATAAGGGTGGCAATTGGGCAAGTTGGGTCAAATTTGGGCGATTCATAATGGATCAAGACAACAAAGGGGTCAAGACCTAACTTGACCCAAATTTACTTAGGTCAAAATGGGTTGGATAATGGGTTATAGAACGGATCAAGACCAGACCCGACCCAATTTGTACTAAATTTTACTTATTTTATTTGTTCGTTTTTAGTATTTTAGTACCCAACAAAATTTTATTTTCCTTTATTATGGTTGTATATGACATCAAATTTTATTATGGCTATAACATATCAAATTTTAAAAAAAGAAAGTTTTTAAAAACTATTTTCATAAGATTTCTCTCGAATCAATTTAGATTGCATAGCAACCTAATTTTTATGGGTTGAACTAACAAATTGATGAGTTATTAACCCACGCAAACTTAAACGGGTTGGAAGGGTTAGGTTTCATTTTGTCACCCCTAATCACACATAAAGCACATAGAGATTGAAGATAAAGGGGAGGGACAGAGGACATATAAATGGTAGTTAGTCAGAGAATATACCAGGCTCTATATGCTTGGCAAGTTCCTCTGCTTTACCAACTTCACCAAGAAATGCTTTTTCAATATGAGAACACACGTTCTCAGTCCCCAAAATGTTACTAGCATCAAGATGCTCTTTTATGCTAACACTAACTTGACCTTTCTTCATGATTTCCTTCGATCTGATTGTTTCTTGGGTCGGACTTCCTTCAACTGCCGATGCCGCTTGTGTATGACAAATATCCAAAGCTTGCTTCCATATAGCAAGAATGACCAACTGAATTGACAATGCTTCCAGATGCTTGTCTGCTTCAACCTTCAAGAGAGAGTCAGAACTATTAGCAGAAACATACCAGAAAAAGGAACCAATAATAGCATAGATAATAGAGTAGTCAGCTAAGCCAAAGATTAATCAGCACAGAGATTTTGAATATAACATCTCCTAACACCGAAACTTGAAAGCATATATTAAGACAATAAATATCTTAACAGTAAAAGGTAGAAGACAATAGAGTTAATAATTAACATTATAGGTTCTCCAAGCATTTCCCATCACCTGATATGCAAGATGAGTGCAGTGATGATGAAAGGTTAAATCGGATGACACAACAAACAGGGATCGAGATTGACAGAGCAGAAGTTTGGACTATAACTCTTGTTTTTGCTGATAAATCCAATGCAGGAAGCAAAAGCTCTTTCTTTACTAGTTTTTCTTTTAGCTCTCTTAAAAATGAGGCTCGGCAATGGTCAAACTTGCAAAGAAGGTCAGATACTTACAAACCGTGTTGTTTGGGCCAGCTTGCGCACACCTCGACTAATTCACGCATACGTACCGGCAACAAGTATCAGTTAACTCTGTCCAGGTTAGGACCAGATGGAAAGAAATTTCCAAGTATTTTTGTCTCTTTTGGGATTTGAACCCAAGACCTCATGGTTTCCAATCCACTTCATTGACCACTAGGCCATACCCTCGGCTGCCAATTTTTGGGTATTTCTAATTCTATCAAAACTCTCTGTCTCACCACTTTACACTTTCTAGCAAGTCTATCCCAAATAAAAGGTGGATGTTCTCTATTTTTGTTCCATAATTAACAAAATCAAATTATTTTAGAAGCACAAAGGCATGTAATCAGCATCTCCATTCATCTGGACTGGTCAATAAATGAACCCCAGACAGGAATAAATCAATAAATCACACTGGAATGTTTTAAGGGAACAAAGTTTGGCTTCATCAAAATCTTGTTAATGTTTCTTCAGGAATCAAAAGTTTGATTTACATATGTAAAGATCAGCTCATTGCTGAAGCCACTGAATCACACAATAAACCCCACATATTGTACAAAAGGAAACAAAATGCTTCTCATTCAGCTGCACACCACGTAAACTATGCCAAGGTAACATATTATGAAAGATGTACATCAAGATTTAGATATTCCATAAGACATACGAGGCAAATAAATAAGAATAGTTTGAAAGCAAGGAAAGAACAAAATACATTAGAATAATCAAATTTTGTTCCGCTAAACAACTACAAGTCTACAACAACAAATAGCAAAAAGCTAATGAAAGGACCTGCAAGAATATAATAAATTCAGATGGATCCAATTTGAGCAAACATATTAAACTCCTATATTGGGGTAACCAAATCAATGGTGTATATCAGTAGCACAGCTGTTGTAGAACGACGCTAATGCTTTAAATGAAGCATGGGATGAAAGCTAAAGAAATGGGATGCAGGATGTACAAGAAACTAGGCTAGAACTTTTTCTTTCCCTGCAACCCTACATGCTATCACACCAAACACACATGTAGCTGTAGAGAAAATGACATCACTTTGAGTTACCTTCTCTTTTACTAATTCCATGATAGCAGAGGCAGAACGCTGCAGGGACTCTATTCTGGCCGTGCCATCAGTTGGCGGCTGCTCCAAACAATTTATGACATTAGCGCATACTTGTGAAACTCCAGGTGCAGACAAGGGGCTTTCCGAACTTCCTAAATGACCTATTCTATTAAGTGGAGGACCAATAATAGGCACCGGGTCACTTGGTCTAGGATCTACTGTTGCAGACGGTTGCAGGGAACCGCTTGATCTGAATGGCATATCGCTAAGCCTAGAAGCACCTGCTGAAGAATATGAGTCCATGGGTGGGCCAGAAACAATGACATAGTCCTGATCAATCAACTCGAATGAATCCACCACTGTTGAATGGAGAGAATACCATAATCAGAAAGCTAATCTTGGCCAAACTGACAGTAGATTCTAGCAAATTATGAATTTCCTCAAATTCTAGGAAAAACGAAATTGGGAATAGTGTTACAAAATAGAACCTTTTGAACGAGTAGTTGCTTGCCTTTGGTCCTTCAGATTAATAGATTCCTTCAGGTGTGCTTCAGCATGTCGGTGGCTAGAGCCAATGCTATCTGTTTTCCGTGGGGTACTAGTAACTTCTTTCCTTTCAACTTTTGTATCACAAGAAAAACCATATGACAACCTCTGTGGTAATTTCCCAACAAATGAAGGACTACCATCAGGACCGCTGGAATCATCATCTAGACTAAAGGGTAAACCATCTTCTTGAAAAGTTTCCACTGTGTTGCTCGCAGGATAGCCTTCTGATATAGGAAAACCACCTATTACCCTTTGAGGTTTTGTATCCCTGCTGATCATGTCCAACATAAATCAAATGCGATACATGAAATAATTTGTAATGACGAGAACTAGAATTCATTAACAGCTTTACCAAGACAGCTCATCTGGCTGCTTCTGAGCAAGAAATGGGTGGTTAAAGAACTCTTCAAATGTCAGCCGCTCCACTGTGTATTAAGGATACACGAAAGACAAGTTTTGAAATTTTAATGAGAAATTGTCAGGTAATGAAAATCTGGATTTACTACTGTTAAGGTAAATACTGATGACCTTCTCTATGTGAAAAGTTAACAATACCAAAGCGTACTGTGTGTGAAAAATCATATACAGTTGAAATCTAGACCACTCAAATGAAGTACCTGGATAACGGCGCAACAATTTTTTACACAAATCTACGCAGTTAGGACTTAAATTGTTTGCACTTGGAGGAAACAGCAACTCAGTCGACTTCAATATGTTCTGGAGCAACTGTAGCAAGATGGACGGAGAAAATTTAGAACTTTGTGTTAACATTTTTAATATCACTGGACCAATTGAACCTTAAAAAGTTCCACTAAAAGAAGTTTGCAATGCTTGGAAGATATTAAACCTGGATTTGATTATTTCCAGTAAAAGGGGTTTTGCCAGTTACAAGCTGAAACAGTATAGCACCAACACTCCAGAGATCTGCCTGCGTTTGCAGCCAAAAGTTAATAGGAACTTGAAATGATCTTACAAGACTATGGATGGAAATCATAGAAACAGTATATCACCTTTGCATCATACTTCTGAAGTTGCATTATCTCTGGGGCCATGTACAATGGTGAACCACAAAGTGTTTCAGCAAGACCCCTAGGTTGCAAAGACCTAATAAAAGAGAGAGGTGTCACATTATGACTTCTCACTTTTGATTGGACCACTTAGGAAACATTTAGACAGTAAGCTTGCAACTTAAATAGAGGGGGGAAAAGGACAGAAAATACAGAAAAAGTGTTCCTAATGAAAAATGAACTGCTGGAACTCACGTTATTCAAAAGGGGGAAGGGGGAAGGGGGAAGGGGAGTACACATCAGCAAAAAGGGGGAAGGGGAGTACACATCAGCAAAAAGGGGGAAGGGGAGCACACATCAGCAAAAAGGTTTATACCAAATGGATAACTTTACCTTGCAAACCCAAAATCAGCAATCTTCAAGGTGGAACGGTCATGGTTTGAAGATAAGAGGAGATTCTGTTGGATCGAGACAAAAGGAACAAGTCAATGAATTAGCCATTTCCACTAACCATAACATTCAAATTCTCAAAAAATTTAAGAAGTGTTATTGTCTACGAATAAATGAAATATTACCAAAGAGACAAGCAAGAACTCAGTCCTACGAAACCAAACAACCTTAGCTCCCTCAACTAGAATCTACTGATTTGCTGATTTTTTTTTTGAGAATGGTAACTTCACTTTTACATATCCACAGACCACAGGTAAACTACAACAAAGTGTAGTCGTCCCCCACCACAAAAAATTGTCATTTTACATAATCCTAATAATCTAATTACAGCCAGTAATTTTTTCTTGCGCATATTGCACTTTTTGCCTTCAAAACACCTCTGGTTCCTCTCTTTCCATATAGTCCAACATATGTATGCTGGAACCATCTTATCTTTCCTCCTCCTTCACTGCATTGCCATCTCTATTCCAGCTTCTTAACAATTATTAATTCTCCCAGATTTCACCCACCTAATCTTCCTCTTGTGAATAAACACCGGTCAAATTTGGTCTGTCCATTTACAGTGCAAAAAGAGATTGTTGACAATCTTTACCTGTTCTTCACATAGGTAGCATCTAGAGCACTGGTTGAATTTCCTCTTGCTCAGGTTTTCATGTGTGAGGACTGTCTCCTTTGTCAATAACAAGGTGAAATAGTTTTACCTTACAAGGCACTTTGATCTTCCAGATCATTCTCCATGCCCATCCTATCTCGTGTATCTGTTCCTGTCAAGTCTTTGTAAGCTGACCTACAGTAAAAATACCTTTTGCTGTCCACCTTCCACACCAAGTTGTTTTTTTCCTATATAAAATAGAAGCTCAGAGGGACTGAACACTGAAAAGTTGCTACCATGGTCATTTCCCAGTCATTGAGGTTCCTCCTAAGATTGAGATTCCAACTTTGTCCTGTCCATAAATTTGCCACAGTAGCATCCTGAAGTTGGCATAAGTTGTATAGCTTGCGAAAAATTTGCTTCAAAGGCCACGTCCACACCATATATTCTTCGAAAGCCACCTTCTATCCATTTTCAATCTTGCAACTTGTTCTGTTAGAAACTAGTTGTCATAGGTTCCTAATGGACCTCCATGCATTGTAACTATAAGAAGAGTCACCTCTTTTGTCACCATCTATCCTGCATGCTTTGCTCTGATGACCTCCTTCCATAAAACTTCTTCTGTGGATGCAAACTTCCATAACCACTTCATCATCAAACTCTTGTTATGT